>OX235271.1:117263973-117556829 GCA_944472155.2 Trichobilharzia szidati
TGCTGTCATCTTTAAAAGTCTATCTTGTTATACCTCACATTTGTGGTATTCATTATATTTGATAGCACTGTAATTCGAATAGGTTTTTTATTGTTTCTGATATCATCTAAAATTCTAAAACTGTGAGGAGTAGTTATACAAATGATTAGCGACTTTATCAGTTTTGAAACTGTAGGTGATCCAGCTCCATTAAACCTAGTTATTTAACGAAAACTTTGTCAATGGTACTTAAAAATTGCATCAGTAAGCTAGGGACTGAACAATTTTCTAAGCTTGTTTATCTGGGAATTCATGAAAACTACACATTAACATTACCATCATTATGTATGCAGATAGGTGGTAGATATTTCCTGATTTAAATGCACATATACATTTGCATTTATTTCTTCAAAATAATGACTTCGTTCCCTAGGGAAATTAAATGTAATGTTTAGTATGCTGAGAAGATAGCTATTCCTTTAGAGTTATTATTTTTGTATTAACTTTAAATTATTACATTTTTCTTTAAAAACTTTCGTCGTAAATAGTCAGTAACATAAAATGATATTTTTGTAAGCCTGCAGCTTACCCTATTGGGACAGTGAGAGTCGTAAATTTATGTATTTTATGAAGAAAACGTTTGGTCAGACTTCATCAGTAGCTAATTAAACTAGCTCGTGAGGGCCTAGTTAATGCTATAAATCTCAGGCACTACCTCATGCTGCCTAAATCCTCTTAAATTCTTCCCTTAGGAAGACACTTCTTGGTCAGTTTATTTAGTGAACTGAATTTTTCATCACTTTATACTGTAGACTGCTACGGTTAGTAGGGACATTTCAGTTTGGATTGTTCAACAAAAAACACGAAGTCTAGGAGACATATATAGTAGATATTCTTGTGCTATACTAACGCCTCAGTATAAGATGGTAGATTTTCCGTTTTTAAAAATGTTACCACTCATATACTTTGCTGGACTGAGGTGCTTTCCTGCACTTTGGATAGGATAAAACAAAGTATATGGGAGACACAAGACCCGAAACAATAGTTTCTGGTATTCTGAACACTGGAAAACGTGTTTAGTATTTTCCACACTCGACATCAGCAAATTTTAAAGGAATGCTATGGTGAAAACAGTATTCTGAGTGATGATGAAACATATAATATATACACTCTCTAAGAAAGAAGTGCCAGAAAAATAAAAAAACTGACAAGATGACAATTAATGGTAATGCAGAGCCTTTTCATAGTTCATTTTCTTACTGAGGTCAAGTCTTAACGTTTTCCCCTAAAAATCAGACCTTACAAGTTCAACCTCGCTTTAAGGACATCTTCAGAAATTCATACCAGTGACTGTGGCAAAATAGATTTTAATATATTTTAGGTAATATAGATTACACCACTTTGTCGAATAATATAGACAAACTCGAAACCACTTCTTGCTAGTTTAAAATCAAGCAACTAGTTCTTCAATTTAAATTCGAAATAATTAGTACTTCTTTCTCGTTTTATTATTCCTAAAAGCCTACTCATATCATCTTTTTCTTATATTATCCTTTTGAGTGAGTAGCATTATGATTTCAATTTGCTAATTTAACATCCTTCAGAAAACTTAGCTAGTCTTGTGTGTAGATAACTTTGGTTGAATAAGTTCAAAGATATGTAACAACTCAACTATATCTGATGAATCAAATCTTGTTAGATCCATTAAACTCTCCCTGCTGCACGAATCGTATTTCTTTCTAATTCATATAATGCGATGGCAGTATTACGCTTTTACAGTAACAATAAGAATGAAAAAATTCTCCAACAGTTGTATTCAGTAAGCTTTTATCGATATAGTTACTCAATTTAAATGCTTTTCTCATAATCTAATTATTTAAATGTGACTTGAAATATTCTGCTAACTATCTACTTCTTGTTCTTCCATTTTCTTTACAATTCATTTCTTGAACCACTTGTTAGTTTTATTGGCTTAAAGCAAACGAGGTAAGGGAAATAAAGTAGTTTCCCTAAGTTTTGTTATTGATTAGCTTTTTTCTTAGAAAATGCATTGTTTAATCCCTTTTCTATTTAAGAAAACAATATGACAAATCATATAAAGAAAGACAAATCATAAAAAAAGAATACCAGCTAAACAAATGAACAGGCATATATATATATATATATATATATATATATATATATATATAGGGAAACAGAAAATAAATATTTTAATGTTAACGTAAAATGTAAGTGGTCAGAACATCCATATATTATATTTCACTTTGCAAATTAGTTTATTCATCCAGAGATTCAGGTTAAAAAGAAGACAGCATAAAACAAAATTTTTCGATCAAGAAAATGTGTGTCTTTTAAATTTATAGAAACCCGTTTGTATCAAAGTATTTTCTTTTAAGATCTGAATTACGTTATTCTGATTAATCGTAAACTCTCAACACTTTGATCTAATCTCTGTTATTCAAAACTTGAAATTACAATACTTTTTAACTAAAATGTAATGAACTGAATAAAGTGCATATGCAGTAAAGTTAGAAATATGAAAATTAACCATGATTTCATCATAGTTCCGTTGATATCTTTCATCATATTTTGGTAAGAGCTGTCTACTAGCCAAATTGGTAGACAGTAATTTACGTCAATATTTACATTCCCAAGATTTGTCGTGAGAAAATGTGAACAAAGATTGATTCAAAACCGACCACAGCAGACTTTGCGTAGGCGGATGCAGTTAACATATAGAGGATTTGACATTCAAGAAACAGTCACAAATAGATGAAAGATTAACTTTACGTGAGAAACAACCAATCGGAAGACTGTGTTTGTTTGCTTAAATATCCATAGTAATGTACATGAAAATATATAAATATGCGTTGATTTCCTTAATAAATGATCTGTTGCCTTACCTTTGCCTTCTGTTGTTACAATATACGTTATTATCTGTTTTCAGGTTAATTTTGTATGTCCTATTGATTGATTATGTCGGACTGAAACGCTCAGTCGCTGTCGATGGACATCTGGACAATGTCTAAGGATTCACGTATTCAATCAAAGGTAAATAGAAAATGAACTTGAAAACAAATCAGAACTAATATGTGTTGCAGAAGAGAAGGCTCTTGTAAGAATCCTGGATTCCACTACCATCCAGAAGTAACTTTATGTTGTTGTCTCCTCACTGTTTATCAATAAGAAGTATGAATTTGTTGAAATTTTATACGGGAGATTCTGGAGTGCATAGTTATGAAAACTTACGTTACTGCAAATGATGATGAACTGACTTGCTATAAAATCCACCTGTACCTTAAGATAAAAGTATTATCGTATAGAGTATGTTAACTACTTACAAGATACTATGAATTTAGATATAAGTATAAAACTTGGGCACTGTGGTAGAGTATAACTCCATTATGGATAGGATTTTCTTTTGATAAATCTTATCCATTATGAATTTAGATGTTTCGCACATATATGGGGTATGTATACTTAATAATACTCCATGGTGTATTTCAGTGTGAATTTGTTCGGTCGAAATTGTTACAATTTAAGAAACGTAGTCAAAATATCATTTTCTTCGATAGTAAGCCCACGATGTCATTGTCAATACTCTATTTCAACCTTCAACAAATAGTCCTAACCTCTCACTTTAAACAAATGCCTATAGCCAAATCATACCGATAGAAACTTTATATTTCCATGACAAATTAATACTTTAGGAATGGTGTAATTTATAAAATTGCAAGTAATCTGAATTCAATGACTAGGGAATTCATAGATAGTCTATATACATTCAAATATCTCATTTGAATCGAAGTCAAACGTGTTAAGTTAATAAGTTGGTCACACTAAACAAAGTAGTTCCTCCTAGCAGTCCGAAGAGCATTTCGCAAAACATGACACTGAAAATATGTCATGAGACACAGAGTTAAAGGTAAATTTCGACAGTGTCCTGGGTTATGCCACTGTTGATCCCTTTGATTATTTGTTTGATTACCGAAATCAATTCTTTATCCATTTAAAACAACAGAAGTACTTTTTGAATTTTTCTCCTCCCGAATTCAATGCCGCGTTTACCCTAAGAAACTCTTATTATCGAAGTAATTGTTCATTTCGATATTCCTCACGTGGTACGTTTTATTTATTTACATAAACGTATCAGAAATTAATACTTGGTAAGTCTAATTTCTCTTAGATTTTACTTGCTTTATTTCCCCTGATCTATACATGAATAGCCTAAATGCATCTACAGTCATCTATAATTGTGATAATTATTCAGAAATAAGCAGTTTAGGTATATCTCAAATACATCTCAACTAGTGGCCTTTTTAAGAGATGAAAATACTGTTAAGCCTTTCATCGCCAGTACTTACTTCAGTTTGAAGTGAGTTATCTTGGAATTCCTCATAAATGATGTAACTATCTGTGCGGGTTATTTTGCTTGTGATTGGTTGCCTTAAATGGTTTTGATATCCCTGTGTTAACTGCCAATTTTAACCGCTTTTGGTCATGTGACTTTATATTGGTCGATTCATTTGATTTATGTCAGAATGTCTGCTGAATGAAGACTGGGTGCCAGGCTTTTCGGGATTTTCCAGTAATTTTATTATTTCTGCTGTGTAGAATTTTCAAATTTTCCCAAATAGACCTATCTATCTAGCTGTTTACATGCACTGACATAAGGGAATACACGAGGCGTGTTTTGATGGTCAATTTATGTTCTCAGATTTGAAATCGAAGGAGGCGGATGCGGCACTTTTCACAATTGATACAGTTTATTTTGTAGATGACAAGGATCTTTTCCTTTCATTTAAGGTCTTTTGGCATCCATGGCGTTGGACAAAGTGACTGTGTTGGATTATGTGAGATGCCTACACTGACTGGTTTTGTTAATCCAGACGATTTTTTCAGAAATATTCTTCATACATAGTAGGATGAAATTTATGGGTTTCGAAGGGTCGCTATTCGCTCGAGGTTTCATTCGAGTGTTGAAATCTTTTGATAAAGCTGTGAGGGTATCCACTTTTTTGGAAACGATCAGTAGATATTTTTCTTCTATTCTTCTCAAAACTGGGAAGATGCAGTATATCTCTGCTCTTTCAAATAATGCTTGTACGACGTTTGTTTTGTGAGCCGTTGAATTTTCACTGTTGTAGCTGAGTTGAATTCGCAGTTAAATATAGACCTCAACCACCACAGAAACGTTTTACTCTTTCAGTTCCGAGGAACTCACATCAAGTCATGCTAATTTTTTCTCCTGCTTTCAAACAGTTAAGAAATCGTTTTTATTGGCATATTGGCACTTAAAAAGTTAGTAAGTTGTTTATTGATTATTATTATTATTAATGTATCCTTTAATTCCTAGAGGAACATAGGGCTTCAGCCGTGCGTCTCCATTGCGTTCGGTTCTCTGCTAGAGTCTTCACCTGGCTCCATGTCTGCCCACACGTTTTCATCTCCTCTTCACATGACCTCCTCCAAGTCACCCTCACACTGACGACCAACTCGCCGCTTCCCTTTCGGGTTCCACTCGAGCAATGGCTTGTCTAGTGATGTCACTTGATGGTTTCCTCAGAGTATGGCCAATCCACCTCCATTTCTTCCTGCCTATTTGTTGCACAATCGGTTCCTGGTTGGTTCGCTCCCAGAGATTCCTGTTGCTGATCTTTTCTGGCCAGTACTGAGCGAAGACAACTGTTAATGAAGGTCTGTAGTTTGTTTGAGATGCTCTTTATGATGCGCAGTGCAAGTCTCTGATCCGTATAGTAGCACTGACTGACTTCACATTGGAGTTGAAAATCCGGATCTTATTTTTGATGGTGAGTGCTGTTGACCTGCATACAGACTCGAGAGTAGTAAAAGCTTGTCTTGCTTTTCCGATTCTTGCTTTGATATCCTCGTCAGTTCCGCCTGTAGTTAAAACGATGCTTCCAAGGTAGGTAAAGAAAGTTGCTTCTTTCAGATTTCTCCCATTTATGCTGATTGTTGTCTGTTGTTGTTGTTGCTGTTGGTGGTGTTGCCCAGGAATCTTCGTCACCTCTGTTTTCTCTATGTTCACCTGAAGTCCTATCTTCTCTGGATGCTTCTTCTGTCAACTTGTTGCTTTTCACTTGCATATCTCCCAGTTTGTGGGAAATCAGACATATATCATCGGCGAAGTCAAAATCCTCCAAGTTTTTTGTGTGAGTCCATTTTATGCCTGTTTCTTCATTGCCCACTGTTTGTCGCATTATCCAGTCTACTGCAATCAGGAAAATCATTGGCGATAGTAGGCAGCCTTGTCTTACTCCTGTCCCCACTTCGAAGGGTTCCGTAAGTTTCCCATTGTGGATTAATTGGCATGCAGCATTGTCGTACAGCTGTTGGATGAGATGTATAATTGTCGGTGGCACCCTGTAGTAGCGAAGTAGTTTCCAAATCACCTCTCGATCGACGCCGTCAAAGGCCTTTTCAAAGTCGATGAAGTTGAGATAGAGAGGTGACTACCATTCCAAACTTTGTTCAATGATGATCTGTAATGTGGCGATCTGATCAATGCATGACTTGTTTCTCCTGAATCCAGCCTGTTCCGGTCGAAGTTTTTCATCCAGGGAATGTTTGATTCCCTCCAGGATGATGCGGCTTAGTATTTTGCTTGGGATGGACAGGGGCATAATTCCTCGCTAGTTCTTGCATTGACTTAGGTCTCCTTTCTTTGGTAGTTTGGGTAGGTATCCTTTCTTCCAATCCTCGGGTACTTTGCCTTCTTTCCACACCTTCTCCAGTAGTGGCGTCATCAAGTCCGCTGTTGTCTCTGGGTCCGTTTTCAATGCTTCTGCTGGGATCCTATCTGGTCCTGCTGCTTTTCCAGCTTTTAGCATCTTGATTGCCTTCAGGACTTCTGATTTCGTCGGGGGTTGGTGTTCACTGGTAGCTCTGTCTCCATTGTTGGTATTGTTGGGCGCGTTGTAGGTGATGGTCGATATAGGAGTCTTTTGAAGTGTTTCCTTCGCTCCACTTCTTTGGTGAGTGACTTTCCAATGTCATCCTTCACCGGCTTAATTTGTGTCAAACGTTTGCCCGATAGGTACCTAGTTGTTTGGTAGAGTGTTGCGAGATCTCCTTTGCTTGAAGCTTTATCTGCCTCACTTGCCATGGTTGCCATGGTTATTTATTGAGGTATTTCATTATTCATCCTGGAGTTATGGTAGCCTTGCAGCATAAATGTTTTTCAAAAATGACTGTATTTAATATTTCAGTAGATAATTAACTCTAACTTCACCCCAGGATAAGATTAATATAGGCATAAGTTGAATGGGTACTTCGACAGCGTTGACCGAGAAGTAATTTGGAAACCAGTTCAACACTACGGCGTGCAGTGCCCAAATCTTTACCAACCTCAGTCAACAGTTGTCTGTATGACGATGCCACGTGTCAGATGATCCACAATGGAAAACTCAGCGAGGCGTTCGAAGTGAGTACAGGAATGAGACAAGGCTGTCAATGATATTCCTGATTGTGGTGGACTGGATCATTCGTCAGATTGTGGGGAGTGAGAAGACAGGAATACGTTGTACTGACAAGAAGACTCCAGAAGATCTGCATTTCGCAGACCATTTATGTCTGATGTCACACAAACTCGAAGACCTGCAGGCGAAATCCAACAAACTGGCAGAACAGGCAGGCAGCGAAGACAGGACTGTAGGCGAATATAGAGAACTCGCAGGTGATGAAGATAACCAACGAACAGCGACAACAACAACCAGCACCAATCACCATCAATGGGATAGATTTGACGGAGGTTACTTCCTTCGCGTATCTAGGAAGTATTGTTTCAGCAACAGGCAGCCGGAACGGATGAAGATGTCAAAGTCAGAATCCGAAAGGCAAGACACGGCTTCATCACTCTGAAAGCAGTTTGGAAGTCCTCTACACTCAGCACAATTAAGAAGATTCACATTTTCGACACAAATATTTTAAGTCAGTCAATTCTTTGGCATGGGTCAGCAACTTTCATTGTGCATCTCTAAAATCATTTTCAACATGCCGCTGCAGGCTATTATTTTCATCTGCCCGCTTCTCTGACTCCATACTGTAGATCAAATGGCTGGCGAGAAAGAATCGGCAACAAGAAACCCTGGCAACAGACCAAACAAGAGCCGATCGCTTAGCAGATATGTGGGAAAAATGGAGGTGGATTGGACATACATTGAAGAAACTGTCAAACGACATTGGGTGCAGTGCAGGCAATAGCTCAACTGGAATCCTCATGGGGAGCAATGAGTGGGTCGTCAGTGTGATGGTGACATGGAGGAGATCATGAGAAGAGGAGATGAAAAATGATGGGCAATAGTGTGGCCATTTGAAGAGGACAGTAGAAAATAGAACCAAGTGGGGATGTGTTGCTGAAGCCCCATGTTTCATTCGGATTCAAATGGAATGATAATGATAAGATTTAGTGGATGGTTTGATCGCTCAATCGCTCAGAATTCAATCAAAAAATAATTAGAACATAAACTTTAAGGTGTTTTCAAATACTTGTGATAACGACAAAAGTGTTAACCTACAGTTATTTCAATAGAAATACTTGTTCTCAAGAAGTCCTGACTTAAAATACAAAGAAAGATAGGCACTGAAATGGGGATAGTCAATGATAGTGTTGAAAATTATCACTGATCAAAATCAGAGAAGTAGTCCTGAAGAAGAATGACTTACTGTGAGTGCCTTTACATATGAAAAGCGTCAGAAAACAAAAGACCACAAAGTAGTTATGATCCAGAGTGAAAGATTAAAATAAAACACAATTTTTCAAAGAAACACTTATTAAAAATTGCAGTTATTTTGATACTCATGTAGACTTTTGCCACATGAAACAGACCATTTGACAGAGATCATAACAGAAAATTTTCTATATTTTGGTTTGTAAGGGTTAGTTATGTAATTACGAGTTGATCACGGACTGATACCAGTTAGAGAACCATTGAAAACCAGGGAGTACTGGACAGCTGTTTCATCCTAGTGGGTACGTACTGACGATGATTCCCAAACTAGGATGAAACAGCAGCTTTCCAGTACTCCCTGGTTTTCAATGGTTCTCTAACTGATATCAGTCCGTGATCAACTCGTAGTAACACAAAATATTAAGATAGCTAAAGTGACTGCTTACTCAAGAAAGTTAAAGTTACTTACAACACACTCTCCATAGGCGTCTTCGAGAGTTATAAACTCTGTGACATAGCTTACAACAGATCACACAACAGTACCGCCTATGTATTTGTTCTACAATGTCATGGAAATATCTAACACTTTTCTAATCCCCATATATTTATTTGCTTTCCTCGTTTTGTATTATTTTTCTATAACATTTAGTCTTCCTGCTGTGCCTCAGAATGTTGAAACAACAAATGATGCGCTGATAAGTTTATTTGATGTTCAGAAGTGTTACGAAAAACTATTTAATAATGTTTTAGAAATTAAATTTTATTAATATGTAGATATATTCTCGATCCAACCTGATGCTTGTACTTTACTAAATAAATGCTTATTAAATATTCTCATAAGTTATTCAGAAAAAGAATGATTCACATTAAACATTATTCTCAATAACGTAATCAAGCTGTTCAGATATAAATTTAGTGGTCAATAAATTATTTGTAGTAGAAAATTGAGACAGATTTATATCGCATATCTTTTAAACAGTGATCTTTTCGTCTTATTGCAATTCTTTATTTGCCCCGGTACCACACTATTCTTCTCATTTTAAAGACAAACAAGTCCTAAGATGTCAAAACATTCGAAATTCTAGGCAATTACTTCCTCTAAATCTGTCAGTCACGTTTTCATTCATTAGAAAGACAGTTGTTATGACGTGAATGACTCAGCAAAAACCCTATGTTATTAAATTAGTTTATAAAGCGCAAATATAAGTAATAAGGGTAGATTTGGTGAAAATAATTCCCTTCTTCGTTAGCATTCATTCTATTAATTGAAATCCTACAAATAGTTTTTTGAGACGTTTACACTGATAACTATATTTTTTTGCAGTGTTCACATAGTATTTTCAATAGCTACAGTTAATTACCGCTTTCATACCAATTTTCTCTTCCCAGAGACTGTTCATCATGTATCTCCGAAGTTATCATTCAACTAATGAAAACCAAGGTACTAAAATAAAAAAACAAACGGTTAAAACCATTATAAATTGTATAAAATGATCCCAGCGTGTTTATAAGGATTCAGTCTGACTTGGCGCTCAAATCGTTTCAGGAAATTCGTAACATTTACGGTTTGGAATCTTACAAATGGTTAAAAGGTGAATGTTTTTGCATTTTTTAAGTACTTCAGTCTGAATAAATACTTACAGATAAATATTTTATGCCTGATGGTTAATCAAAAAACTCACCGTTTTATTGTGTTTCGTTGATGAAGAATTCACTTCATTTTATACTAGAATTTTCTTTCAAACTTACTTTTCAATCTGAAATTAATCTGTTGAGTCAGCAATTATTTCTTTACGCCTATAAAATATGCTATAGTCACTTTCTTACAATTACCTTTCAAACTGACACGGAAACAACACGGTGTATTGGCATCTGTTGAGAAACTGTTACTTAGTTTGTATCATCCACCAATTCTCAGTGTTTGCTGACTCTTATTTTTATTTTCCTTGTTTTGACACTTATTTAGCTATAGATTCAATATTTATTTTACTACACAAGATGTATACAATCATTTTCATCTGCTAAAGCTGAAATTCTGTTTGAAAAGTAGAAACAATACAGATTTGGAGAAGGTTAGTTTGAATACACCCAGAAACACTAATTTACTGTCGTCACTTGAATACAGCGTCTTCCCCACTAGTATAACCGTTAATTTATTGTGATTTTGATGTGTTTGTGTTATCTTAGCTGAATGGTTTAATTGAAAAGCTTTCATTGTCATTCCAGTCAACATCAATAACGTAAGTTTCAATATGAACTGAATTTACTTGAAATCTCCACGAATGATGAAACTGTATCTCCTTACTACCTTCGCCATGATTAGTTGTTAATTTGTATCAGTATTAATCGTTTTTATTGACTAGAAAGTTGACTTTACCATTTAGATTTTTGTTTGAATGGAAAGATAAATTTTGTGTCTTCTGTCAGCCAGTTTATATTCTACGATTCAGAGTCAAACAGGTTGCTCAATACAATGCTAATCACAGTTCATGCGATTTATCCTTTAGATGGTGTTGATCTTGTCTTTCTTTGCTGTTGGATCTTTTGGCATCCACAGTATTGGACGAAGTGATTGTATCGCTTCATGAGTGACGTCCATTCTGAATGGTTTTATTGTCCTGACTGTCACTTCTGAAATATTCTTCATTTATGGTAGGATGAAGCTTGTGTGACTTTCAAGGTTGTTTATTTTTATGTAGTTTGATTCGGTTTTAGGTGTTTTTTGATGTAATAGTAGGGGTATCCATTTTCCTGAAGGTTGTTAATAAATATTTCTTTGAAATATCTTATACTTTCAATACTAGCAATATTTATCTTAAGGCACTCAGATCATCTCATGTTCACCGGAGAATAACAATAGCTTCAATGGTTAGCAAGAAGTTGGGACTGTGCCACTGGTATTTTATTGAAGCTTAGTCAACAGAGCATCGACAACAGACTCTTTGACTCCAAGTATTTCCCGGGCTTCAGAAGCAACCTTGTTCGTCTATTAGATTTACTAAACTGTGGTACTTAAAACCATCACCTAAAGTGATAATTAATCCTGTACTGTATCTGAAAGTCGTTATCAAGACAAAAACACTGTAATTTCGTTGCACTCACACTTTTTCATATGGCACTCCAGATGTGTCACTCAGCTTTATTTAACCACAATGTATTTAAAAAAGACTATTTAAAGTTATTATTTTAGCAAATAGCATTATTGTTTACAATTTAGTTAAGTGACATTTTGTACACTGAATAAATTTCTCATATTAGACGTTAGAATAGTTTAGATTTCCTATAATTAGAGTGTTTTATTTTTGGCTTGGAGCCATTTGTATAGTGATAATCATAACGGTAAAAATCATACTTGTCCCACCACCAAAACTACCACTAATACACTACATGAAAACAATGAAGACAAATGTTTCAATATTGATAAGTAAATTCAAGTGTCCGTAATGCACAAAATGTTTATCGGTGACAAATAATTAATCTTTTTAAAAGCATATGAAGACAGATTCTTTGTTGGATTTTGCTAGAGTAATTAGCGACGAAAGGAGGGAGATATTTTTTTTTGTGAATAATATTTTAATTACTTACACATTAAGTGAAATGTAACTGATCGCATCCCGGTTTTAATGACCATTAGAATGTGACTCAAATTAAACATTTTGAATACGGAACGCATTACTTATATTAATCTCGGAAAATGTGAAATCATTCGAAATAAAGTTATAAAAAAGCTATCCGCTATTTGAAATATCTAACCCTAAATATTTTCCTAGTTATACCTGACTGCAACGGTGACTGTGTCGTGTGACAAATATTTAATTAAGTTCCTTCAAAACCCCCAAATTAATGTTACTGAATTTCATAGCTTGATATGATAAAGTGAAGATTACGTATGCAACTAGGTGTTTACCAACAGCTCTTAATTGAAGGCGATATTGCAGCGGCGCTTTATGATTTTTCTTGATTAGATAAGTAGAATGACTGGCACCTTGGTAGTGCATCAGTAGTTCTGTGTACAGCTTGTATTACTGACGTTTTTAAAGTGTCACTATTAAAGCTATAGGATTATGACATTAAATTTTGCTCAAAATGTCATCAGTAAATAAATAATATTGTTAAGTAAAAACATACTTTTTTTTGTTCAGCGAAGAAATTTCTTTTCAACGACTTCATTTTCAAGCTGTACAGTCGTATTTATATTACAGAAAAGGTTATTAAGTGGCACTAAATAATTGCTCAGTCAATATACATATATGTGATAAGAATAACGATAATTAAAATGTTATCAGGGGTAGAGTTGAAGTGGATAAATTACAAAATTGTTAACGATTGTTTTATATAAATACGACTGTACAGCTTGAAGATGAAGTCGTTGAAAAGAAATTTCTTCGCTGAACAAAAAAACTGTGTTTTTACTTATGAATAAATGGGTATTTTTCGTGAAATAATATTGTGTCATTGTGTCCTGTATCAAATAAAAGCCATTTCACCATGGTATCCTACCTCCTAAATATTTTTGAATATTCGTCAGCTTCAGCGGTCCATTTAGTTTTATCTTTTCTTACTCCTTTGTTGTACACTAACTTTCTTTACAGTGAGTTTAAGACTGGTTGTAGCTCCTCTATGACTATCTCAGTGGTCATAAATTTGAAAGCTATCACATGCAATCAAGGAATAAGTAAAAGTTGGTATGTAAGTTATTCAGAATTGTAACCAAAAATTGCACACAAACATAAGATCATCAATCATTTAGTCCCACCACCAATGGATCTCACTTAAATCTTGGTACATTATTTTAGTGTTAGAAGACGAGTTGGACAGAGATAAATGATTATTATCAAGTCATTGCACAAGCTACCATCTTATTAATTATTCAGCATTGTTCATTGCGATGTATCAATTAATTTTGAGCAGTTCTGGCTTATTTAATTACGAAAAACTCATCAAAAGCTGTAGTGTGGATAGGCTTAAACAAAACAGTTCATACTGCTTGGGTGATCACAACATAACCGACAGAGAAATTACTAATTTATACCTAAAAACACGGTAAATCCAGGTGCCATCCGGATCATGCTCACTGTATTCCCATATAGGGAAGTATTACCAGGAAACTTAAACTTTCGTAACAAAACTTTTACTTGTTTTTCATTTCAACCTTTAATATCACAGAGATAAACTCTGTAGGTTTAGAAAGTATAATTGATTTATAAAATCTTATGTAACAATTTATTACTGTATGGTGTTTGAAGACCTCAGAAGTCAGTTTGAAGAGATCGACTCGTTTATAAAAAGTGAAATAATGAACACATTGTTTTAAAATGATATTAAGTGCTGCGGAAAGTTTATACACGTTATCTTCTCGTCTTTCTTTCGACTTGGGGAAAAGAAATATGCAGGTTATTATAGCAGTGAATGTTTAACACTGATAACCACTGCAAAATAACAACAGTTTATGATATCATCGTGCATATTTTCCAAAGTTCACCAGATTTATGTGGATCCCATAGATTGAGTCAAGATCGATTATAATTATGTTAGTTTTAAATTCTTTTCTTCAGATAACTGTTTTTTGGTGGAAACGTAGCATAGAAGAAGAAGCGTTCAGTGAAGTCACTCTTTTTAGCTATACCATTCCCAAACCGCACAGATGCATGTATATACTACATTTTCATGACAAAAGAGGAATATTTTCAGGGGTGTGCCATTAAAATCGTAGGTTTTTGATATCAGTTACGTCATACAGAAGCATTAAAAGGATAGAACCTAAAATAAAATAAGAAATTTGGTGACGTAACAATCGTAAGGACTGAGTAGAGCTCAGATAAAATTGAAAAGGGATAAAGTTAAGATCAGTGCCATGTAGGGTAGAAATGTAATAGTGGAAGAGAAGACAAATACTTTTTAAAATAGGAATAATAAAAATTGCTTATCAAGTTAACGATTAGGTATATAATGCAGATAACCCAATACAAGCCACTAAAATTGTCACATTTTCAGAAAAGATGCTGAACCATTGTTGCGCATCCCGTAGAACACGTACATCTATGATTAAATAGTTTGTGTCACCTAGAAAAATCATCCGAAACATGCATAACAATGACGCCATATGAAGTTTAAAGATTTTAGAATATTTATTTATGAATGAAAACCAAAGAACATCAAATAAATGATATTTACACCAACATTTTTGCTGGCTGTTGGACATCATTTGTCAGCAGTAAATTATGTAATAGTAGCGTAACAACAGCAGATCAGAGCCAGGCAACAGATCGTTTATTTACGAAATCAACACATATTTATAGATTTTCATGTAAATTATTATAGATTATGCCCAACCGATAGCTGCTACCTTGACGTGATGGTCGGGCTTGCATATCGTAATGACCCAACGAGCTAAACTGGCTGGAACTTATGTTCCTGTAGGTCCTACCATGCCAGAAAGGTTGTTTGGATAGCGCTTAGACAAAAAGCAGCTACCCAGTCCAATTCTATGACTTAAACAAAATCACAAAATATCATGCCGGATCGATCGTGGCCTGGATTAACAACGACCGCGCTTCCTGCTGCTGTGTTACAGGGTGACGTTTGACGCTGTCGGGCAACTAGATTTATTAGGTACTTTGGGAAAACTCGGTTTTCAGCTATATTTACAAAACACTACAGTTTATTTGCAGACGAGTGGTGTTTTTGATCAGGAAATGGAAATGTTTGTTTATTAAAAACAATAAAATGAAAAATTACTTCGTTTACTCTTGATTCTTTTTCACTGTTGTGGCTTCTAAGAAAACTTCGTTTGCATTTTATTGTATTTTCCTACCAATCAGCGTAAATTTGGTGATAAAAATACATTATAAATGCTATGGTTTCAACAACTCATTTCCCATAGGAATAAGATGATAATTAGCGTGCATCATCAAATTACTACTTATCCTGAGAACAAAACTTTTTTCACCAGAAAGTTTTCTATGATGTCAGACAACACTTTTTTCATAATGTGTGTGCTTTAACGTCTGTTGACATCATTTACTATTACCTCCACACACCATCACAAGTATTCCAAGTTTATTCATTTGGTTAGGAATTTGAGAACATTACAGCTGACTTAATACTGGAATAATTTTACACATGAAATAAGCTGCTGAACAGTGGTCAGTGTAATTCCCAGCCAGTCTACCTAAATGCTTGTATACATGAGAAACTTCTGTGTACACAATATAGATTTCATTCGCAATTTTTTTGTAGTTGGACTAACCCCTAGAACAAATTGCAAAACAAGTTGTCATTCACTTAGAAAACAAATCGAATAGGTCATTAGAAGGCAGAACGAACATAGGAGATAAATTCTTGTTATTTGGTTTTACATGCGTGCACTACCGCATTCAAGATTAAAAAGCACAGGTTATACGTAACTGTTATCACATAGTGATTAGATAAAATACCACTACAGAAGACTAGTACGGATAAACCGATTCATAGCACACCATTTGATTGGCGAAAAATACACACTTGGTAATAGAAATAAGGAAAAACAGTTAAGCATTGAGACTTTTTAAAGAAAATCCATATACCTAGGTGGAAGGAGTAGGTGAAAATGTTTCTTCTGTGTGCATAAAGTAGAGTTCTCCACATGGATGACTATGGTTCCAGCAATCCAAATAATACAGAAGAATGACATTTTAGGGTAGCTTCTTTCGACTTTATGGATAACTTTGAATGAGTTTTCTCTTCAGACTGATGACTGGCACTGAACATGTGTTCAGTTATTGTACTCTTCAGTGTTCAAATATAATCTCTTTGCATGTATATGGTGTATAATGTTCCCTAACATTTTTAGATAAAAGACCCATTGAAGTACCTTTATATGTAGCTTCATAGTGTCAAGTGAGTTAGTAGATACACACAAAAATTGTCAAACGCGAGTGAATAAAGAACCTTTGGCAGGCAGACAAACACCACTTCTAAAGTATATGCGAAGACTGTTCGTTTGTGAATGTTTCATATTCTCTTTAAAATGTTTGCTAGTAGGTCGTGTACAAACGCTACATTCTTGTACAACACTTTCGACATAGAGGGGGGTTTGAGTTTTATGTGTTTCTCTATAAAGTGTGGGGATACTTATTTGCAGTCATTATCTTCTTCAGAAGAGAGACCTATTTCTCTAACAACTCCGGATTGCAGATTCTTTAGATTTAAAATAAATCTGATTTTAGACAAAGTTCTTCCACGAATATGAAGCAAACCACCAAATGTCGTATGAAAGTACGTTAAAGTCTGTACATATATCTTTAAGTTGATTTTAGTGACATATTCTGAGCAACACACAATGATTTCATTTTATTTTACCAGCTTCTTACTGAATACACAGGTTAATATTTAGTCACTAAAGAGTAACCTTACATTTGCCTATTACTTGACACTTGTTCAGGCAAACTGTTGCAAAACTTTCTTTCTACTGGTCTAATATGTATGTTTTAATATATCATTTAAAAAAACATTTATTTCATCACGTAACCACAATTTCATTTTATCAGCTGCAGAATACTATAACCTCTTAAGGATTAACATACTTTTGACCTTAAATGATAAGTGATAAGGGTAAAAATGTGTTAACTGTTTTTCTGTGAGTCCAAACTTAAGAAAGATGAAGTTGCAGTATTTATTTTATACAGCCATTTGAACTTAAAACCTTTATGTTACACAGTGCCTATCCTCACTTTAAAAAAATAACCTGAGTATTTCACAACTTCTAAATGCCACTCAGACGGTAAACTGGATTCATTACTGTTAGCTGTTTCCGTTAAACATTATTAGAGGTATCTGAGTGCGTCGGTGGCATAGTAGTTAGGATGCTCGCCGACCATGCATATGGTCCGGGGTTCGATCCCCGGCCAGCGCACTCCTTTACCTCGCTAAGCCAGAAATAAAGCTATTAAAGGGGAATGGTTGGGCATGAGGCTAGCAACCTCATCCTGTAAAAATAAACACCGCTAAAGAAACTTCAAGCCTCTAGCTTGAAGCCCTGTGTTCCACTAGGAACGTGAAGAAATAAAAAAGAGGTATCTGTATCCACTCAGTCAACTAACCAAATTATTTTCACACACAACAGAAAAGCAAAACCTGTATTTTAAGGGATTTTGGTAATTATAATTCGGTAAGAAAATCTCATTCGAAAGTGGATCGAAATGTATCATCCATTTTATTGTTTGTAGTGTTCAAATAATCACCATAAATATTTAAGAAACAAATGATACAACCAGAGAAACAACAACTATTGCAAATAATTTATCAACTTTCCGCAAATTATTCAGATCTATGTACGAACAAGTAGATTAGATAACAATGTACAATAGAAATGAATTTAATAACGACGCAGTTGATAGCTTTAAGTGCTATCTTTACAACTCAAGAATAAGGAAGATTATATCTGTTATGAATATCTCCAGAGTTCATTATCCTGAACTTGGGTCTGCGATGGTAACTAGATTTCTTCGACTGATGATAATTTAACGAATCTAATTTTCAGTTTCACTAATATTTTAATTTAACAGAATAATTCACGAAATCGGACTAGCTTTATTGCATATTCCCCATTACTATGGTGATTTAATGACTAGTTATACTTTTTGTATACTATTTAAATGGAATTTTGTACTAAAATGTTTCTCAAATTCATATATTATCGTTGGTATTATACTCTTGAAGTGTGCTACATTTGCTGCACTTTCATCAGACAGTGTTACTTGATACTGATATCTGTGCAATGGAATGTATTAAAGAAGGCGCTAAGTTCAAAAGTTACACGTACATTATTGAATTTTCATGAAGTCATGCTGGTATATCTTGGCCTATTCACTGAAACGGTCTAACATCCAGCAGATAAAGCCAGCGCCAATTCAAAGATTTGGTACGCCATGCGATAGTTCACAAAATCGAGTACATAAATGTCGTTAAATCTTAAACTTTCATCATTTTAATTTCAGTCCACAGCGACAATAGTTACTATATATATATATATATATATATATATATAGAAACACAGTTCAGCAAGGTATGAACTTTTTTATGTTTTGAAGATTGACCTGATAGCAGTGCCAATTTGAGTGACCTAACTCTAAGTGTTGGGCGAAATCCAACGACTATGGTCACTAAATCAAGCTACAAGACATCTTTTTGAGCTGAGATGCAACGTATGATTTCTTTTTAGTATTTCGATCACTGTCAGTGTATTATCTGATTGTTAAACTCAGTGCACACAACACCTACCAACGAGGCTATTTAATTCTTCGTAAGGCTTCATTCATGTCATAATTACTGAGGTACTTTTCCTTTAAGAATAAATAAGTATTCACTAAAATAATGAGCTCAAAGCTTAGAACAACTAGGAAGAACTGCACATAAATTTTAAAAAAATTGGTAATTGTATAATAACTTGTGGAGATATTCATGTCGTTAATCTAATGAGATCCTGTGAAGTAAGTAACAATATGACTGTTAATTTTTTGTTAGATGTTGAAATTACAGACATTGTACATGACTTTTGTTTAAAACGATTCATGTTGAAATACAGATAATCTCCGAGTACACTCTGAAATACAGTGTACTGTTGGTAGCTTCGCCCTCACACTGGTCATTTCTGTCTACCTGCTTGACTCATACCATGTTGTATAAGCTTCCTGTTGTTGTATACTTCCCATGTTGTATACCTTGGATTTATTGCAGGAACCTATTATCCTTATCCGAAGACAACTCTACAACCAACAAACAGCTTCTACCAGTAGACACGATTCCAACAGTGAACGCTTCTGTGGATTATATTAGTAATTTGTAGCAGTGGACTTTAACAGTATATCCAAGTAACCTTTTAACTAATATAACTCATTACTGCATTTTTGAACCTCGCCTAGATTACTAGGTCACTAGTATTCTAGCCGGTCCCAAGCCCGGATAAAGAGGGAGGGTTGGGGCGTGGTGCTAGCAACTCCACCCCCAAAACTTAACCAAATTGCTACAAAACTTCAACGCACAAATATATTCAAAATTCTAAAAATACAAACAATGACCTTATCTTTCGCTGGAATCGGGGAAGTGAAATGACGCAGGCTGGTGAAAGCCTTCGGGAAGCCAGTCAGCCGATGTGCCTTCTTTCGATGAAAGCAAAAATAAGGATGGGGACGTGGAATGTTCGTACAATGTACGAAGCTGGGAAGGCTGCTCAGGTAGCCGCAGAAATGAGGAGATATAAAATAGAAGTGTTGGGAATCTGCGAGAGCAGATGGAACGGATGTGGAAGGAGCCAACTATCAACTGGAGAGACAATAATCTACTCCGGTCACCCAGAGGACGAGCACGAGCACACCGAGGGAGTAGCCATCATGATGTCACCAACAGCGGCTAAAGCTCTCATGCAGTGGGAACCAATCTCCTCCAGGATAATGACAGCCAGGTTCAACTCAAAAGGAAAAAAGGTTACAATCATTCAGTGCTACGCGCCTACAAACGCCTCAGAACATGAGAAGAAGGAGGATTTCTACAGTCAACTACAAACAGTAATGGACAACATCCCAAAGAGCCATATCAAAATCCTGATGGGAGACATGAATGCGAAACTGGGAGGAGACAATACAGGAAGAGAACTCACCATGGGTCGCGAGGCCCTCGGTGAAATGAACGAAAATGGCGAACTCTTCTCAGACTTCTGCGCCTTCAATGATTTGGTGGTTGGTGGCAGTGTGTTCAAACACAGGGATATACACAAGGCAACATGGATTTCACCAGATCGACACACCAAAAACCAGATAGACTTCATTTCAATCTCAAGGAAGTGGAGACGGAGCCTACTGGACACAAGATCGAGGAGAGGAGCAGATGTGGGTTCAGACCACTATCTAGTACAAGGGACATTCAAGGTGAAGCTAAAAGCCTCGAGGATACCTGGAAATAGGCCACAATGCAAGTTCAACACTCAAATCTGAAGGACACAATCACAAAGGACATTTTCACTGCAATTGTCAGAGCAAAGCAAGAAACACTACCTGGCACCACTGAGGAATCATCCGTGGAAGACCATTGGAACTCTCTGAAGGTGATTTTCAACGAAACGTGTTCAACGGTTTTAGGAAGAAAGAAGAAACAAGACAAGGAATGGCTCTCAACAGACACTTGGAAGCTAATAGAGGAGAGGAGAATGGTGAAAGAAAAAATGATTCAATGCAAAGATGGACAAGAGAAAGAGACGCTGAACTCAACTTACACAGCACTGGACAAAGAAGTGAAGAAGAGTGCCAGGAAGGACAAAAGACAATTCTACGACAACCTGGCTACTGAAGCTGAGAAGGTAGCAGGCAAAAGGGACCTGAGGACACTATATCAGATAACCAAGTCTCTATCCGGGAAGAGATCAACACAAGTGAAACCTATAAAAGACAGCCAAGGGAACCCAATTACCAAAGAAGAAAGACAGATTAAACAATAGGCGGACCACTTCAAAGGACTCTTGAACCGACCACCACCTACAACCCGTCCAGAAATACCAACAACAGCACACACACACAACTGCAAGTTGACACCAATCATCCAACGAAAGCTGAAGTCTTGAATGCAATCAAGCTTCTGAAAGCTGGAAAAGCAGCTGGACCAGATGGAATACCCCCGGAAGCACTGAAAGCGGACCCGGAGACGACAGCAGATATGCTGACTCCATTATTGCAAAAGATCTGGAAAGAGGGAAAGGTGCCTACTGACTGGAGGGAAGGTTACCTGGTGAAACTACCAAAGAAGGGCGACCTGGGACTCTGCAAGAACTGGCGAGGAATCATGCTCCTGTCGACGCCAAGTAAAATCCTGAGTCGCATAATCCTGGAGAGAATCAAGGACGCACTGGAAGCAGAACTCCGACCAGAACAAGCGGGATTCAGGAAAGGCAAATCATGTTCTGACCAAATTGCAACTCTACGCATTATCATCGAACAAAGCATGGAATGGTAATCAAACCTCTATCTCAACTTTATAGACTTTGAGAAGGCCTTCGACAGCGTTGACCGCGAATTTTAGAAACTACTCGAGTACTACGGCGTACCCCAAATATTCATCAACCTTATTCAACAACTGTACGACAACGGCAAATGTCAAGTGATCCACAACGGAAAACTCAGCGAAGCGTTTGGAGTAAACACAGGAGTCAGACAAGGGTGCTTATTATCACCAATGATATTCCTAATTGTGGTGGACTGGATTATGCGTCAGACAGTGGGAAACGAGGAGACAGGTATATCCTGGACCGACGTGAAGAACCTAAAAGACCTGGATTTCTCGCGTGGGTGATTTATGTTTGATGTCACACAAAACCGAAGACTTACAAGCGAAAACCGACAAACTGGTCGAAGAAGCAGCAAAGACAGGACTCCAGGTAAACATAGACAAGACGGAGGTTATGAAAATAACCAACCACCAACAACAACAACAGCAGCAACATCCAGCGCCAATCACCATCAACGGGAGGGATTTGAAAGAGGTTACTTCTTTCACTTATCTAGGGAGCATTGTCTCAACCACAGGAGGAACGGACGGGGATGTCAAATCGAGAATCGGGAAGGCGATAAACACATTCATCAACCTGAAACCAATCTGGAAATCTTCGTCGTTCAGCATCAACAACAAAATTCGGATTTTCAATACAAACGTCAAGTCACTTTTGCTATACGGATCAGAAACTTGGCGGGTCACAAAGAACATTTCCAACAGGTTGCAGATCTTTATCAACAACTGTCTTCGTTCTATACTGAAGATTAGATGGCCGGAAAGAATCACCAACAAGAAACTATGGGAACAAACGAAACAAGAACCAATCGCCCAACAAATATGCAGGAGAAAGTGGAGATGGATTGGACACTCGCTGAGCTGAGGAGGCCTCTGGGTGACATCGCGCGTCAGCCCATTGCTCGAGTGGAACCCGAAATGGAAGCGGCGAGTGGGATGTCCCTGGGTGACATGGAGGAGATCGTGTGAAGAGGAACTGAAACAGTATGGACTAACATGGATGCAGATGAAAAGTACAGCACAAGACAGAAGCAAGTGGAGGCGTGCAGTTGAAGCCCTATGTTCCACTAGGAACCCAAGGGAACAATAATAATACTGTATTTTTGATTATATATTGTGCATTATCATCTCATTGACTTGGATTTTTATTCGCATACTTGTTATGTTATTGAGCTCGCTAGACAGTCCCGTACAATCCTCTGCGATTGTAAAATCATAAAAGTCATAAACTAATGACAAGTTTCAAGTTTCTTACCTTCAAATTTTACTCCAACTATATTCCTTAAAACTGTTATTCTTCCAATTACATAAAAAGTTGTCGGATAGGCAAACGTTTTCAATTAAATTCATTTTTTAATCATAGAACCCCGTAGCTAATGAACATTCCGCCACACTTAAATTTAGATAAATATTTAGCCGACTTCAATACAATATTTATTTTTACTTATACTGTCTTGTTTGCCTTTGTATGGTTTATTTTTTCTGGAAATTCCCTTCCATCCCTTCTCTGTTTAAATATTTCAGCGGAAATTTAGTTTCCTGTGCTTGCTTATATTATCGCCTTGTATCTCATCAAGTAGAACCAGAAATCAGTATAAAATAATTTATGCTCTTAAAACCAAGTACAAGAACTCAATGATATCATATTTGGCCCGTGTTCTAAGTGACAGAGACAATGTTATGCGCGAAACCTATGACTTGCTTTGTTGTTAATAACATAATTTTAGGCTCTTTTATTTCTCTTATTTTGTATTCTATAGTGAACACCTTCTTAAACATACTTGACTACCTAAATTATTAACATTGGCTCACTTTTTGTACTTTATTCCTTTTTTGTGTATCTACTGGTTCCGACTATATTAGCACTACGAGTATTACAAAATTGTCCTGTCATTAACCATCACGTAATTATTAGTTTTTGTGGTTGCTGTTTTTCGTTCGGCAATATTAACTGACAATCTTGGTTGTGAAAGCCATTATCATCATCTTAAAATTTTGTATTATGCAGGATTACTCACACTACCACTACAAACACCGCATTAGACCTGAATATAAAAAAACCTGAAATGTTATTTTATGATTGTTTAGTGTTGTTTCAACCAAATTAACTGATGATCTTGGCGATAAACATTCTAAAATATCATTTCATAACTTCTTGTATGACTATAGCTTTATTGTCACCATGCATAATCATATCATAGCTTCCACTACCCAATGCTGAGATATTATTTATTATGTTGTTTATTTTCCTTTCGACTTCTTGGTATTTTTTCGCATTTTTTATTATTTTTGTGTTTTTTGTGTTTTTTATTGTTGTCTTTATATTTATTTTTTGAAATACTCCTTTTAAATGTTTGATAAAATTAGATGCAAATATTGTAGATATGTGCTGAAAATTCCACACTGTACCACTAGTACTGTTTCTGGAATAAAGCAAATTATTATTATTATTTTATGCTCACGCACACAAACATGTCTAAACGAAGAAAACGTCTTCATTTCCAAGCAGAAATATAGACAGTCAGCATTTCCATCTGTCCTCACATAAATTTATTATCTTGTTCTGGTGTGTTATTGTTTTACCTGTCCAAACGAAGCTAATACGAAACAAAATGTAAGTTATCAGTCATCAGTAAAGTAAAAGTGAAAAATTTTCATCATCCAAGTTAAAATTTTCCCATACCGAAACCTCGGGTTAATTCTGAACACAAAATCTTTATTTCCTGATTATAAAAGAATTAGTGAGAAATCGGCATATATAATTCCTGTGGAATCAAATTAATTTTCATGAGGAAATTAAACTTATACTTGTAAAACAGCTGATTACTTACCAGGGTGCCAGGAAAATTTTACAGGTGTAATGAATGCAAGGCTTGTGAAGGCATTCAAGCACGGGTTACTGTTGTGTCATCAGATTCATGGAAGATGAATGGTCATCTAATTTTCAGACAAAAAATTAGTTAAAAATTATACTGTCATCACATCTGTGTAGTCAGGTCGGGTGAAACCCACTCATAGTAGTCAACATTGTACACTACTGAGATCTGACTTCCAATAATAGAACCTGATCAACACTAAACAGCAAACAATTTCATCTGTCTATGCAGCTACGCACTCTCAGCACTTATAATTTACACAAAACTGCTTTCTTCACGATAGAAATTAAGTCTTTCGCCTCTTAGATTAAGAGATCAAGACCTTATTTTTTGTGATGCAATTTCTAACTGCTTTTTATTGCATTTTATTCTTTTTACGAAATGTTTTCCCAGAATCCTGAATGAGGTTCTATCTGAAAATTGACAGTTAAACGAGAAGTCAGAACTATATTGTCTGACTAATAAAGAGATAAATATTCCTTTATCCAATGGAAGCATATGACTTTTCGTTACCACGAGTCCCGGAGATACCTAAGATTATATTGTAATCACTCAGAAAACTTACTGGATGACATAAAATAGATTTATGAACTGGCTTATGCTTGTTTATTTAGACGTAAATCTTAAAGCCTGTTTTGTCTAAAATTTACAACACTTCGTGGAACATTGGCTAATAACTTTTATGCTCCGTTTTAACATTCTGTCCCAGATACTTCTTTATTATTTAATAAATTCTGCCAGCGAATACAAGCGGTTTCAAAATACCAGGTCAGATCACAAACTAACATTAGTCAGAGAATCACTGAGAACTACGAAGTACTGGACAGCTGTTTCATCAGTAACTCTGCCAAGGATGGGAGCAAGAAGTAGGAGGCCAGCCTACTGGCCGTTCAGCCACTGGAATTAAATACAGGGAACCGTGAAGTTTTACCTCCGCCAATTAGCAATATGTAGTGACACTGCAGGCGCTATAATGCACTACTTTTACTATAAGAGTGAAGTTTAAGTAGTTAAGCGAATGCGATATATTTAATTACATATATATAATGACTAAAATTCTAGAGTCATAGGAGTTATTAAGAAGACATTTGCAGGTCTTTAATAACTACTATTTAAATTGTTTCAGCTTATCTGACAATTTCTGCATCATGATAGCATAATTTATTTATTAACTGTTTTCTGCTCCAGTTGTCATCTTTATGAATAATTAGTTTTTATGTTCATAAATCTATCTTCACAGTTTAATGTTAACTGTACAATCAACACAAATTTTGAAAAATATGCCATGATACTAGGTCAGTTTAAAACAAGACTACAGACACAGTATGTTTGACTTTATAAATATCCAAACAGTATTCAAAGCAGTTAGTAGTGATAATGCTTTATTCAGCTTACTTGTATAATTTCTATGTAGGAATTTAAAAGTATCATTTTGGGCTTATAATCAGAACATATCCGTCCAGTACGTTGCTAGCTCTCACATACATATAGAATTTTACTTGGACTATAATTTTGACAAAATTATCCTGATATAATTTACCAAGTTCCTGGCAATTAGCAGTCAACAAGTAGTATTCTTAGTGATGTAAAAACAGGTGTCTTACTTATTGAGGTCACAAAATATCCATGACTTGATAAGGATACTGAAAATATAACTTTTAAAATATTATACAAGAATGAACTTACTGAATCCTGTTTTATACATATATTCTATACACTTGAATTATAATGATATCCTACTCCATAAAACGATCAATATGTGTCAGTAAAGCATCTCCTGATTTGCATAAATCTGGAAAGATAACCATTTTAGATAATAGTGAGAAGTATCAAATATTACTGAGCGCAAATACTCATTCTAGTTTACAAAATGAAATCCCTCCTACTTATCCATGTAAATTTTATATAAAGATTTGTAATAAATTTTCTCGTCTGGTATATATATATATATATAAACAGTATCCTCACATAAAACTTACGCTGAAGGAAAAGGTATATATATATTTAGAAGTAAAGATGGATTGATGAGAGTCTGCCTTCAGGAAAAATAATCATTTTTCCCATATACTGATGTACGCTTACTTTTTAATGATCAGAACAAGACTGTTTTCAATTAGATCTTCAGGCTTTACTCTAATTTACATACATTTATCTACAAAAATTTTAACTAATGATGGTGATTTTGTAGATCAAATAATAATTATCATAATAATGTGGTAAATGTTTTGTAAGTCATTAATAACGATGATTTTAATGATAACAAAATAATGATAATAAGGTTTATGCAGGTGGCGATAAGACAATTCAATAAATAAATTCGGTCAAATCTTAAGAGTTATGTAATACTTAAGGTGAATTGGAAAGATAATCAGAGTTTAAATGAATATCATAAAAGTAAGAAGAAAATAGAAAATAAGAAAGAGTGGGAGGGTTTTTAACCGAATTTACCTAGGCCAAGGGAGGGACAAAGATAGAACAAAATTCTTTTGTATGCAAAGACTAGGATTGTTCTCTTGAATTCCCATAGCTTCGGCTATTTGTAAAAGGCGGGTTTGATTAACGCTCATCTGAAGCACAGTTTATCGGAAGAGCATCTAGAAAAAGTTTTGTAATGGACGATCTGTTTTTAATATTTATTTTCAAGAGTTAGTTTGTAAGGATTCTACTTGTTTCAGGTAAGACCATCACTAGTTAGAGAACCAACGTGAACCAGGGAGTACTGGACTGCTGTTTCATCCTAGTTTGGGACTTATCTACAGTAGTCACCCAATGGGTTTCGAACCTAATACCTTCTGGTCACAAGGCAAGCTCGTATACCATTCAGCCACTGGGGCCCGGTTCAACGGTCCATGAATTCTGACTTCTACCATTTCGTGACTTTAGCTCGACCACGAACCAATGTCATCGAACAGACTTCATCCTCACTGCTGGCTGGATGGACCCCACTGGTCACGACTTCTCAATGGAATTCCAGGCGAAATTGTCCTGTAGACAGTCACTAGTGAGCACGAGGAGGTCCTGGGTTCAAAACCCAGTGGGTGCGTACCACCGATAAGTCCCAAACAATGACGAAACGTCGATCCAGTACTCCCTGGTTTTCAATGGTTCTCTAACTGATATCAGTCCGTAGTGCAGCGTGAAATATAATGTTTATACTTAATTAGATATTTCAACTATGTAATTAGCATACGTTTTTCTTCCTGTCTATGTATCATTAATCTGACATTTGCATATCACATGTTCATTTTCACCCTTATTATCTGCCTCTGTCATTAATTAATATTTCATTGTAATACTTCCCTTTGTTAATGTGTGTACAATGACAGTGTGTTTTTATACAGTGAGCGTGTTTGAGTGAATAAACGTTATTCTTAACCCAGGACTGTCTGCAAGAAGCCCTGATGTGTAGCTTTTGTGGACAGGGCTGTTAATCTCATCTCGTTGGGAATATTCTCCTCGATTCTAAACTGTTTTTTTATAATTGAGCTTCAGTTGACTAATTTTGTCTTTCAGTACTAGTTTTGTATTTAGAAACCTACATTGTCTGTATGACCGCCTCACGGCAATGTTGGGGTAAATTTGAGTTTTTTTACTGTTTTTACTGTTTAATAGAACCGCTGGAATATTGGAGAATAATCGTCTTTCCTCTGCTTTTGGAACAATTCGTGATAACGCGTGTCTCAACTATGTTTTGTTGGCTATACACTGGGAGGTAGATATCGGTTTCTCGTGTACAGACCAAAAGTGAATAATTTTGAAAGTTACAAGTAGAGCTATATATCAAGTTACTCAATCTGTAGAATACACTATCACAAAGAGTAATCACCTCAGTTGTGAATCTTTTCTATCATTTCAAACTGATTTCCTCTAGAAAACGGTATTAGCCAAAGGACGACTATAAATGGAATGCGAAGATTGTATTACTTTTCCCTTATTTTTGATGAACAGGTAACACTCTAACGATCAAATGATCAGTGGAATTTCAGAAAATTACGGTTTGCTGTTAAAATTGTTTTTGAATTTGTATACTCATTTTGAAGATATTTCAGGAAAAATATTGTGTGATAAATCCACATAATTTTTTCTATTGGACTTGGGCGAAAATCTGTTTGATAAAATGCCAAAAGATCACATTATGGAAGAGATACTGTTCTTTTCATTTAACTAAAACGTAAATGCCGATGAAATTTAAGATTACCACTTGTTCTAATTTATCTCAATCTTCCTGAGGAAATGCTCAAATTGAAGCAACTTTTTCACAAATGTGAAATATTAGCTCAATGTCAGAATATCGAAGGCTGTCAACAGAAAGTTGTGACCATCATATTTTATACTGCTCTTCGTACATGCAAACTAAAACCCATAATTTCATCACTCACCAGCAAAGTTTAACACACCATTCCGTGTCTGTCTGCATAATAACTGGTTTCATATAAAACTTTTATTTTTCTATCGATCTCTGGATGGAAAGTACCTAATATTACATCACTTTATCGGAACTGTTTCAAATAAACAATGGAGAGGTTATACCATTTCAAAATAAAAAGGAGAAATATTTGCAGCTGGTGAATTCCATTTTTGGCGTTTCTTTAAATGTATCTTAAATTCTTTCTGTTTGCTGATAACATTTGCTGTGTTTAATTGTTTTTCATTGTAGTGTGATCAACAAAATACTCCATAAAAACCTTTTGAAAGCACGATAATGACTAATATCTTTTAAATTTCAGATATGTGAATTTCTGATCACCAAACTTCTTGAAATACTCTCTGGTAAGCTAATTTTGGATGAGGTTTACGTTGGCAGCACTATCCTTCTGATTACTTTAATAAAGTAGCAGTTACTTCTAGATTGCTGGTGTAGTTGTGCTGTCTCAGCTGTGTGACTTAGTTGCGAAGCTTTCATTGTCTTTCTAGACATCTCCATCGCATACATTAATTTGAAATCAGCTTTTAGAATCTTAGTGTGCTTATCAGCCATCTCTTCTGGAAAGCAAGCTTCGCAACAAAACCACTCAGCTCAGAGAACACAACTGCGCCAGTATCACACACCTCAGCTATAAATCCTTTTCATCATACTTTCAAATGTAGCAATACCATTTTTAATGTTCCAATTCATAATTCAGTAACCTTAGAATTTACAGTCAGAATAAATATATGAAATTGGGAATGTAGTGATAGATGATTATTTTTGTTATTTCAAGGTGAAATATCTACATGCATTTTGGTTTCAGGTTTCCATGCTTCTCGTACTCTTATTCAAAGAACTCTTGCTGTATTATATACATGGATATAAAATAGTTTGTATTCAAAAAATGGTAATATAAATTGGTTTATTATTTATGCTTCACTAATGAAATCTGTGACATTCTTGTGCCAAATTTAGTCGTTTAAATATATATATATATATGCATAAATGGCGACCTGATTAAATTAAATTTTCACCCATCAGAATTCTTAAACTATTCTTAATTTCATGTTGTTTTAACCATGCAAATATGCCAAACTATCACTACATGAACTGGAGCAAATATTTAATTAGCTTTTAAAATAACTGTTCAATTCGTGAATGATATGAATACAAATGTATGCAGAACCGATTGTCTCTTCATACGAGACTACACTAAGCCAAATAATGTACTTCAGACTATAAATTTACATGTGAATCCTGTATGAAGACGAAATACTTGGGGACTACATACTCTGAAAATTTCTGTACTGTTTCTACATTTTGTCTGAAATAAAGCTTTATTATTGCAATCAATTATTCATATATATACATGCATATATGTACCGAATCCACTATTTGTTTTCAGTCTGTCTAATTTTCCCCTTGTAGTGTTTAATTAAGAACGTAGAAAACTTCGTCTCTTAGCATTTCGCTTACTTTACTAAAACGTTTGTCATTTTTTCTCGGATAAATGTCAACTGCTTGAATGAATTTCATCTGTCTCTGTTAGAAATCAAATGTCGTATCCTTTTGTGAACTGAATCACATATGCAGGAAGACTAGTTTGTTATATTTTTTATAGGTTAAAATGTATGGTGGAGAATGTTATTTCAGTCAATCAGGCCTGATTCCTTACTTAGCCAATCTTATAGTGCCAGGACTTAATTTCATCAAAGCCAGCGTTGTTTTTAATGCATAGGAAAATGAGAGAGTACCGAGTGTTGAATTAAATATAGCGTTTTGCTACTATTATAGATAAATCTAGGCAGTTTGTACCAGTCGAATACCTTATGTGAAGAAATATGATATTGTGAATTTTCTTTGTTCTTATATTTCAAGAGTACTAATCTTCTACTAAATTTCTAGAGCCTAAAGATGTGTTACAGTATAAAGCCAGAAAACTATATCATTATTTTTACTTCTTATTGTCAAAGAATGGAGGAAGCTGATGTTTTATTAAGTATTTTGCCTACACCACCACGAATGAATATCATATTAATTGATTGACAACTGAATAATCTATTCATATTCCAAAAAAATATATGATTAACTACACTACACGTTAGTCTAGCTCCAGAATTTTCGTAGATTGTTCATGTTTAGTTATTTGATGAAATTACTGCTTCACTAATCACTTACACTAATATGTTCGGGAAGTCTATTATTTATCGACATCTTATGTTTTGCTGATTTTGTTAGTTTCTCCTAGACTAAAACTTTGCGTGATACAAAGTCATAAAATGATCATAAAATATGTGCTCATAAGGATTTATACCAATTTACTAATGAAATATTTACAAATCGTTTTTCAGAATAAGTTATTCATAAAATATGCATTATTGTAATTTTCAATGAAACGAAACACGAAGCATTGGGTAAGAAGGTAATATATTATACTTAGAAGGTTGATGAGATTCCGAGGTTTACTCTTTTGAGTTTGTCAAGGAATAAATTTCAACACTGTTTACACTGAGTCATTCTTTAGCATCCTAATTTGTATCTTTTCAACAATGTAATTATTCTGAAATGATTAGAATATCAATGAACGTTTTGATAACAGAGACAATTTGCAGTGTGTATATAGTTTTCCTAGGGTAGTTTTTGTTGGTCATCGATACAACTTGACGTGGAAGTGAAGAATATCAAATTTAACTGAATTTTTGACTACATGGTATTTTATATGAATCTAAATCTACTTGGTTTTCTATTATTTCTATTAAGGGAATTCTGCAGTTTGTCGGAAATGCTTTTTAAAAATAATAACAGCTTTATTCTAGGCGAATTTACTGCATAAGATACAACGAAATTTATTGTGAAATATCTTCCTCTCATGCAAGATCTTTAAGTAAAGTAACAATTAACAGTATATCATTTGACGCAATGCATTTCGATCTGAAGAGCAAAGTAATCCCTCATTCTACTTTTCCTTTGACTCTGAGAAAAGTGCACTAAGAGGCTGAAAGCCAATTAAAAATGCGCATGAGTGCATTTTGCGACCCACGGACATAAGGCAATAAGAAACAGGGAAACATTTATACATGGTGTTCGATGAAAATTCATGTAGCCTAGTAATTCAAGCTGGCCGCCAAGTGCCTAAACCATACTGAAGCACTAACTGACTTCACATTACTGCTGAAAATCCGAATCTTGCTCTTTGTGCACAGATTTCCACACCCATTTCAGAGTAATGGAGGTCTGTGTTGGTTTTCAGATTTTGGCTTTTTATATTGAATTGTGGCATCTTACATGTAAACAATAATATCTAGGTAAGTGACAGAAGTGACTTTATTGAAATTTATTTCTATTGATTACTATTTTGATGTGAAACATACACCGCCTTGAAAGTCCCCAATAGAAATGAAGCTGAATTCCCGATTTATCGACTGTTTTGAATAAAGTTTTTTTAAAGTAAATAAGATGAAATAGTATGTGTCTTCTCACGTTTGTTTAACATAGTTATACGAAGACTTCAAATCTTGAATAAATATTATTAATAGCACTTATATCTTACGTGGGTGACAATGTCTGTAAAGTAGATAATAATAAGTGCTTTGGAAATAATATAACTATATTCTTACAGAGACAATTATTTTCCCTAATTGAGCAGCATAAGAGTTGAATGGCCTTGTATTAATAATTAATATTACTAAATATGAAACTGCAAAAAATACGATTTCGGACGAAAGTGATATGGAAATAAAACACTGAACATGATATTCATAAAGATAGTTACTAACTAACGAAGTAGGAAATCACCCGTCTTAAAATTAGTTACATTCAATATATCACTGAGCGTCGTAATTGAAGTAGCTCGATGAAACTTTATAATATAGTTCAAGGTGCTTGAATTTTAAGGATAATAAAAATTGCGTTCGGGCATCAGCAATAAAACCCGCTTTTGATATTCAAAGGTTTATTTGATCATGAATAGATTCAGCAGAATAGTAATATTCTTCTTTTGTGATGAAGTTGTAAGAGATAAATTTTATCAGTTATCTTGAGCAGATAGACTTCATGAATATCGATGTCTTACTCCAGTAATTTCTCAGTGTTCCACAGTTAACAGCAAAGCATCAAAAGACATTGAAATTAACCGTTTTAGTTATCCGTGCTTAAACATTATGATATTATCTTAATAAGGGTGAAACAGTTATTAAAATTCTCTAATATCCCAATTAATACAGCCTTGAAGGCAGTGCGAAATGAAATGGAAATTGATCCTGAACTAGAAAAGAAGACTAAACTGTCGGCTGATGCAACCATATTAGGTGTTCAGTAATGTCTAACCTCCAATGTATTTAAACTTCGAAGTAAACGATAAAAACGAATGTGGTGGCAATAGGATCATCAATATCCACAATAGAGGTAGACATTTTTATGGAAAGTTGGGAACATAAAGCTCTTAAAATGTTTAATCCTGTCCCTAGGTTACTCTGGAAGTATGTGCATGACACATTAACTAAGTTGAAATCTGAATATATCCCTCGGTTCTTCGCACATATAGACTCAATAGTAAACGGAGTACAATTCACATTTTAGTTAGAGAATGAAAAAGTTGAGTTAGCCACGCTAGACAATAAAATAAAGCAAAACAAGACGGTTGGTCAGATACTGGCATTCAAAGAAATTGATGAATTTTAATAAATACTTAAACTTTAACTCATCCCATCCAGAATAGGCAAAAGTATATTTGGCTAAATGTCTATATAATTGGGCCAGGAGCCTACTCAGTAATTCAAGCGATTTAAATAATGAAATGAAACAAATAAAGAAAATATTAATGGTGAATAATTACCCACCAGAATTTATTTGGAAATGGTGGCAATCGCGCAAAAATCAAGAATTGGTAGGAGTTAGAATTCATGGGCCACTGAGTCGGGTCTCATTGGCTGAATGGTATAAGAGCCTATCCTACAACCGAGGGGTCCTGGGTTCAAACTGCACTGGGTCAGTGGTACCACTGAGTCCGAAACTGGGAGAAAACAGCTGCCCAGTACTCTCTGGTTTTCAATGGCTCTCTAACTAATATCAATCCGTGATCAAACTTATTAAGAGATTTTCACGTATTGGTTTGTAGGGACTTTGTTTGATTGATTGGAGGATTTCATCATGAGCTGACACCTGGTTCAAACCATGGTGGTTGCGCACTGATGAAGAGTCCCAAACGAGAACGAGGCAGCTGCTCACTACTCCCTGATTTTCCAATGGCTACCTAACCGACGTAACGCATGACGAAATACTCCAACTTATTAAGAAATGCATGAAAAACCGTAGAAAAAAATGATAAAAGTGACATAAATAATATGGAATTCAGAGCTTCTGTAATATTGACATATAAAGAAGGAACACCAGAGGTCTTACATAGGGTACTTAGTGAAGGCCGAATTATGCTGGCATTCAAACCAACCGCTTCTTTCAGGGACAAACTTTGTCGGTTTAAGGACCTAACAGATCTAATTAAGTAAAATGATATAATATACCAAATACCATGTAATGACAGGGAGGTTAATCACATAAGTCAGACTAGTGGATTGGGTTCAATTAGATTATCGGTACATATGAATTTGGCTAAACCTAGAATGACTGACCACACGAAGTTAAATAACCTAGGAAAAAGCTCCTTCACTGTATCGCATTCAGTTGTATATAACCACACAATAGGGTGAGACGGGATGAGAGCATATAATTAAGTGACGGATGGTAAGGCTAATCACTGAATCTTTGTTTGTCGAATCAACACGAAACATGTGAGACCACAATGGTGCAACGCCTATACCAGAGATACAGAGAATTACAACAAATAATAAGGGAGAGGGAGAGAAAAAATATATAAAGAAAATCACAGAGATGTTTGACTAAATGCATATGATTATAGGAAATAAATTCTGCTCGAAACATCATCCAGTTATTAACACCTCATCCTTGCATGCTATATCAAATAAATTTGCCTTATAGGGAATTGCATTCTACCACGTTGCCCAACTTTACACTAACATCAGATTGGCTAGCAGTGTGCTTGAAAAACTTTTAGCCTGGCAGAAAACACATTATAAAAGGTGTAGCACGAACCTAATTTTTTTAAATTATGTAAATTGCATGTAATTTTATTGCCACATATTATATACATCAGATGTGTTTAAGCTTGAAATGCGGTTTGGTTCATAACAGCCCCCAAAACTAACTCGGCTGCCAAATTTTACACAGGAACATGAATTATTAGTGTTTCTGTGACAAACTGTTAATCGGAACAAATAAAATAATTAAAATAAATAAAATATTAAAAATTGAAAGTCAAATTGAAAAAAGTTTTGAAGACGAATAAGAAATGATATGGAGTTTTGATGTGACTTCTCTTTTTTTAGCTTTTTGATATCTAGTTCACCTGATATTATGAAATTAGAGTTTGAAAAAAATCAAGGACCACTGCCTAAGTGTTCATTACGATTCATTCAATAAATTATTATCATTAAACGTTTAAAATCTTGTCTGGAATCCACATATTTTACTTTCAAAGATAAACTATACTGTCAGAGAAGAGGATTTGCAATGGGAGGGATCACTACTATCTCCAATTGTAGCTTACCTTTATGTGATAGCTTAACAAGGAAAAGCGTTGAATCGTTTTGTTTGACAACTTAAAGTATGGTAAAGACAAGTAGACGATACACTTCTGAATATTAGCGAGTCTAAAGAGAATTTCCATAAACATTGTTTCAAATTGTATAAAATTTACAAGTAAAATCGAATTGGATGATAGGATTCTAAGCCTTATAGATCTTCTTATCAAAATCCCGTGGAATGCTGAAGTTTACGATCCATGGGAAAGCAATTATTATTTCCTTTAATTCCTAAAGGAACATAGGGCTTCAGCTGCGCATGTTCACTGCGTTGGGTTCTCTGCTAAAGTTTTCACCTGGCTCCAACTCTGCCCACATGCTTTCATCTCCTCTTCACATGACCTCCTCCAAGTCACTCTTGGACGACCAACTCGCTGCTTCCCTTCATCTAATGGTTTCCTCAGAGTATGGTCAATCCACCTTTATTTCTTCCTGCTTACTTGTCGCACAATTGGTTCACCAAAATAAATATTTTAATTCCCCATCTGATCATCCACTAAGGATGAAAGTTTCATTAGCTTTAAGTCTGCTAAGAGGATCTGAAACAGTCACATAAAAATGATTTGAAGAATGAGATAATAATAATCATCCGGAAGAGTCTATGAACACCGTTTCAATAAAAATGGCAGGGAAAAATCAAGAATATCCGGAAATCTTGGATATTGAAAAGTCAATGCACAACAATTTTGAACAGTATTCCTGCCTGTGGTGTTTAAGTCCATTTTAAGCCCTGAAATTCTTGAGAGAAGGCTTTTGGTAATATATTTCTAAAGATTACACAAGACAAGTGACTACAGCACAAAATATTCAAAGTGTTAAGCACACCGTACAGGAGAAATCATTAGACAAGTAAATTCAATGTGAATGAAAATTAACTATGATAGAAGATCTGCCTTGGAATAAATTAGAACTAAGAAAATTCGGAAGATTTATATGAATTAACTAGATTGAATGCAATAAATGGGGAGAGGGACTGATTAAACAGAAAAGGTATAGGCAATTCGTTATTGTATTTTTTCATCTTTTGAAGACTGATCGTAATTATCATTCGTTAACTAACATTTTATCTGAATATCCCCATAATTTATTTCAGACAAGAATAATTATAGCAAACAACTGTTTTCAGTCAACTCTTCCCTAGGCTCTACAAATATAAGTCCATTAATTTTTATCATACACTAGCCAGTAAAGACAGATTATAATTATTTCAGAAAGTGTATTGTAATACAAGTAGAAGGTGGAATAATAGCCGGAGTTTTCTGATTATCATTTAAATTTATGTAAAGTGTGAAATCAATAAGAACATGAAGTGAGATAGAACTGAGTAATTTAGTGAGGTGTTCGTATTTATGATCAACAAAAGTATAGCTTTCTAAAGGTGAGTGGTCAGTGGTGTAAGAAAGAATGTCATATAAATCAACAAATGTGATACTCTAGACGAAAATTCAAATGTGACAAATAATGATGAAATAGCTACGGTGCGGTACAAGCACAGAAGTAGTATTAGAGAACCATACTCACGTAATGAAGTATTTAATAAAGTGGGATGGAAATGACTCTGTAGATAGAATAACAATTTCGAAAATTATTGAGTAAACCTAAACTAATAGAAATAGTTGGGATGGTTATGAAACCGTACAAATCTGGGATAAAAGTTAGTTTATCAATGAAACAAGGGGATAGAGGAAAGGAATGAGAAAAGGATCTAAAGTGTTAGTTACCACTGTTTATAGATGATTTGTTGACTTTATTATAGGCAAACTTAAACGGATCAGCTGGACATATTTTTCCTGAATACACAGACCACGTCTTTTGGTATCGACTGCTACCAGTTTAGACTGATAGAAGACCTAATCAACCTCCAAATGATAGGTTACTGGGGAAATCAATTTATAATTATCCTGCATTAAATTGACTATGAAGAAATATTCGGGAAATACTACAAACCAAATTCGAAGCATTCTTTGCGTTTCATATTTTCTGCCTCCTCCTACGGAAAAGGTGTTTGCATCACCTGAATATTTATTCTGAAAGCAAACATTCCAGACATTTCCATAATACATTAATCTTAGTTATTTGGAAATGAATTGCCCAATATGTAAGCAGTTATTGATTCCTTACTGGACGCCTTTCACACCATTTTTTAAACATTAATGATCTTAACATAAATTTGATAACTTTTGAATATATCAGACTATGCGTTCTGTAGGGTTTCGAATTAATTTTATAGTGGATTCCTTCACGAAACAATCATACTTATAGAATCATTGAAAACATTCATTTTGTCCTTGAGTCTTTATTCAGTGGCTAAGTGGTCCTGTGTTTATTCCCTGATGTAGTCATGTGCCCACACTGCTCAGTCCCAAAGTAAAATGAACTAAGTGACCAGAGCTCTGTGGTTTTGAATGATTCTCTAAATAATTCGTGACTAAATCAATATTGAAATTTCAATAGATCACTTATCACGGTTTATACTCCCTTTGATATTAATCCGATATCAAACCAGAAATAAATGAAATGTCTACAAACTAACTCATAAGTCATCTGACAATGATGAGAAAACAGTATCATGAGCATTATAAGTAAATAATAGGAGAGAGAGACATTTCACAAAATGTAATTTAATAGGAAAATGTCAATATTTCACATGATCTAACCTGATAAGTATGAAATGATCAGGAAGGATAAGCAGGAGTGAAACCTTATTGACGTTAGAAAGCATGCTAATGATTAGATAAAACAGTCAATGTGTCTGGAATGATTTGTGTGGCAGGAAATTTATCAAACCCAAAGTTTTTAGCTGAATACTTGAGGAGTAGTGGACGCTGCTGATACTGATAATTTTGACTTTGATAGTTATTACAACAATAATGGTTGTGATGATTATAATTACTTGACTGACTACGATAATTAAAATGTGTGGAATTGGAATAGTTGTTTTTCATTGTGTATATCACACTAGAACTGTTTGTTAATGATGCCGCACTCCAGCATAAGCATTTTTCGCCATCAGGAATATATCCGGGTGTATAAAAAAAGGGACTTTGCAATTCGTTCTCGGTCTCTTTGTGATTTGAGCCAGGTTGTGGTCTCTTTATGTGCTTGGATTTATTAAAACAATTTTGAAATTTATTTGTAAATGAACTTGACAACCAAAATCCGCATAGAACAATTTGCATACCAACAAGTGTAAAAAATGCTAAGGTGGCTGGTAAAAGTAAAAATCTGTACTCAGTCCAAGCCCATCTTTCTTTACCATTGCTTCTAGGAGTTCGATATGTTGACGACGACAGATTTTGCTTCCAACCTTCTTGTTCATTTTGTATTTGGTCATAAAGTGCACTGTTTAAGTTTGAAGATGCTAAATAATTTGGAAAGAACAATAGAGTTATTGATAATGTTTCCAGTAAGAACGGTGTAGAAATAACTTACGAATCTATGAAAGTACTAGGGAATAAAAGATTTTCTACTTCTTATTATTTGAAGCATATTTCAGCATCTTTCCTTACCTAAAAAGATGTCATGTTAAAAGTAATTTATCCGAAGGTATCAAAGAAATTGCTTAGGTTTTCACCTGTGATTTGATAAACAAATAAACTTTCCAGTGGTAAACATTCGATTTAAAAAAATTTAATGCATGAAAGTGTAAACAGACTTCCGGAGGAGAAATAAACTTTATTCACTTACCTTATATTATCCATGGATGACAGATATAAATTCTTAGTAAAAGTACATGATCTGTGGAGATTATCTTAAAACGTCACTGCACCACCACGTAAGTAAATATTAATTTCGAGAAATTTTCTATAAAGAAGCTAATTAACTATAAACATACCTTTAGTAGCTTCCGATAACTACTGGTATGCTTCTTATAGTTCTAGTTGCTCCCCAAAAGGCATTCTAACTCAATTATAATATCTTAATTTATAAACAGTCCAATAAGCCGACACATTTTACTGAAATAAAAATCATTTTACAGTTTTATATACATGCTGTTGAGTTGTTAACTGGCGATCTTGGGAGATCTCAACCAATTAGTCTGCCTTTCAGGTGGCAACCATAAAACGTAATAAATTTAAGGTAATAAAAAGCTTTTGCAGTAAGAACCTCTTTCTGAAATGGTCTTATGTTAACAAAAGGGTCTATCGTTCAACGACCTGATATTAGTATAGAATAATTTAGTGAATAAACTCAAGGACTGTGTTTGGATTTACAAATCAAAATCACTTGTTGAAAATGCTGATGAAGATAGAAGAATGATAAGTCAACAATTAGCTTTTAATGAATATTAACTTACATTTTCTAGAATAATTAAAGAGTCGAGATCTTATCTTAGGCTGAAAATGATTACTGAGTCTATCACCAACACCTGTAATAGTAGGAGGAGACAGTCTGACGCTGAGACGGAAGTTGTTATTGTGACAAATAACAGATTGAGCTATAATAAATATATAAGAAAAGGTCAATAAAAGCTGAAAGGGAGAGTAATAGGAATAATAAAATATACAAAATTTAATATTAATGATTGCAAACAAAGTCAATTTTGTAACATTAAATGAAAATAAGCGAAGGTCACTCCGGTCAAAACGGTTTCAATGAAATTATATCTTTGTAGATTATACGAACGCTGCATAAGTCATTTTCATATGCGCGTTCTTTTAATCGTTCACATTCTGAGACGCACTGAGCACTTGGCTGTTGTCTTGGAGAATACAATAATAGTAAAAAACGTGACTTTAATTAACTTGGTGACAAAAAAGTGGATCATTCAAAGTATTAAACTCACCCACAAAATGCACTGGAGTGTCGTAATGAAAACTTGGCAGTGATGCTATTTCCGGGAATTGACTAACCTTGAGCACGAAGTCCCTGATTGAATCATTGCCAAAACAATCCAAAAGCTTGATAACCTTAATAGGCAGAGTTTCATTGCATTTCATTAGTACACGAGGATCGTCAGTCTGTGAGAAAAAACGTACTCATTCTAAATTTTCTCATAAAATATGAAAACTAACGACTTCATGAATATTGTGTATCACTACATAAATTAACTGAATGAGTGCAATGTGCATAAGACTTGCTGAACGCCTTTTTTTATAAAAATTTAATTTAAATGCAGATAAGTATCATGCTTTTGAGCGACAAAAACTGGTATAAAACTCTGAATTATTTGAGCTATGCACAATTCTAACTATAATTGTACTATCTGAAAAATGTAATTGAAAATTTCACAGGTAAAGATATTTTTCGGATCTAGTAGTATTTCATTTCAAAAGTGAATGGCTTTTGATTATCACAACTGCTTTGCTGAATATTGAGAAAGTGGTGGCAAAAATGTTATCTACATTACTTCTCGTGCTTGTAATTAATGACTCCTATGACTCACTAGACTATATTTGTTAGTGCATCAGTATTATGTGGAGTTATACAATGAAGTTCAGGGTGATGCCATATAAACTGGAAATAAAGAGGTAATGAATATGAACTGGTTTTACGTCTACACTGAGGTTCTATTTATACGTAACAACAATTGGTTTAATCATTTGTATTATCACTCTCAGATTGAAATAATGAGACTTATCTAATATCGTGGGTATTTCGTATATGTCTTAGATGTAATTAATAAGCGTTTTTAATGATTCAGAAAATAAACAAACTACAAGTCACATACCAAAATCAGACACAAGTTTTGTAACCCGTAAATTCTTTATATTCACTGTGAAATTAAAGCCCACAGACTTCATAAATAGATAAATTAAGAAAAAATCATGGGAGTTATCATTTCGGGGTATTAGGGTAATATTTCGTTGCGTTTCTCATATTTAGAAAGCTGAGTATCAGAGTTTTCTCCTATGCTCAAGGTAAATGTTGAAGTTTGGCGATTTCAGCAGTTGTTATGACTTCTAATGCTACAAGTGTAAAGAATGATTGCTTTTCTGGTATTATTGCAAATAACTTCCTAAGGTGCCTCCAATCCTTGAAACCTACCCAGTCTCTTGGTCCAGATGGTGTACCTGCTATTATCCTCAAATAATATGAAGACATCTCATGTTATCCTCCCACTAACATTTTCACTGAATCGTTTTCGACTAAGATTGTGCCTGTTTCTTGGAAGGATTTTAAATTGTTCCTGTGCCCAAATCACCGAGTGAATCAAGTATTTAGTCTAGGCTTATTGCTATCACCTCACTATTCTTAAAAATAATGGAGGAACTATTTACCTAAACTTGAACCCTCATTCAAAACTTTTAATGACCCTAAACAATTTGTGTATGAAAATAGTAAATGTAATTTATATGCCACCGTTGTCTATCATCATGATATTGTCTCTAACATAGACACAGTTGCCAAACATGTTTGGTGTGCCTTCTTTGACTTCACACATCTGCCTTTGACTGTGTACCTAGGCCCCTTTTGTTGAACTAGCTTGCTGCGACACAAGCAGGGTGCTGGATTAATAAATGTTTGTGTTCTTACTTTTCTGATAGAGAGTAGTACACTATTTACAATGGGAAGTTCTCCACCGCTTTACTTACTCTAGCTGGTGTTCGTTAAGGTGTCGTTCTCTTGCCTTTTCCATTTTCTCATATGACTTGCATCATTCTGATGAAGTCAATTTTGTTAGGTTTGCTGATGATCTGACTTCTTAATCAGATTGTTCCGAAATGAATAGCGTTTTATTAGAAATCTGTCAGTGGTTCATGTCAAGTGGTATTAAGCAAAATCCTTATAAATGTCAGTTTTTAATTTCACCTTCAGATGCAAGTGAGACTTACACAAAATGGTTTGTTTGCATGATCCTACTTTTATAGATGGCACCAAAGTTGAAACTGAGTGGAATGTGGAATACATTGTATTGTGTATTTCCTCTGATCTTTACTGATCTTCCCAGATCATGCTAGTTTCTAGGACGATATTTTGGTTAACATTCTAGGTAAGGAAGTTAATCCAACCGGGCATCACACAGTCTCTACTTTCTAAGTTTGTTAATTCTTGTATTCTACCTATTCGTCTTCATTGCTCCCCACTTTAATCTTCCCTGGGCTACTTAAGAAAGACTTTGTAACACTGAGTAGGGAAGTAGAAGCTGTCAGTGGGGAGAGTGGGGTACCGCTAAACCAACTTGTTAATACTGTTGTGGATAGATGCATGGGCTCATGCAGGAAACCGGCGAATATTATCCTGTTGAACCCTGAGCATCCTCTGTACACACAACTCTCTCCGTGCATCTCATCAGGTAGGACTAAAAGCAACTTTATGCTAGGACGACTAAATATAAAATCTCTACAATACTTTATCAGGCACATATTTCATGTGATGAGGAAAGTATAAGGCATGACACTACTAACTTACTGCGAACCACTAAGTAAGCGGTAATTTTTATTCTTCCTTTCATTATTATATTGCTGTTAATATTTTCACCTGATTTCTAATTTTATACTGATATTATTATTTAACAATATCAATGTAAATGCCCAACCTAGTTATTACCCCTATTTTATGTGATGAGGAAATTAAATGCAGTATTGTATGCATGCTGAAAATTCCATATTTGTACTAAAAGTACTGTTTAGAACAAAGCCGTTATTATTATTAGAAAATTTTAAAGCATAACTGTGTTCATGCTTATTTTCTCACACTTTCAAATAATATAGAGTCAAATGTTGATGAGTTTGTATAATCTTATGTCTTTCAGTTGCACATTTGACTTATTGTCTTTAGTTTTGTGACAAATAGAAAAGTTACTGTATCGTCATTTAATTTTGTGAACCCTAAGTTGTCTAAACCAGTATTCTAGGTGCTATAGACACTTATCTTCCTGGTTGTTCAAATAATTAAGACGGTAACATTATGTTAAATAAAACCGTGTATACTTTACTTTTCATCAGAAAAGTAAGAAAGAAATCGTATCTGATCATTTCAACATTAGTATAAATAAAACTATGCAGATAGCTTAAACAATGTAGACTGTTTCAATAGGAAATGAACAGGAAGTTAATAGAACACGATAACTTAAATAAAAGATTTCTTTTGAAATATTTATTTTGCTACCGTAAGGACATATCCGTTTGGTGTATAAATGTCATTTTTTGTATCTGAGATACGAACTGAGTGCGACTAATGAACGGTGTCCTAGGAAATTATCTGATAAAGTGACGTGCTTATGAACAAACACCACCATCATATACCATTCTGTTATATTCATTGGTTACCAATCGATATTTTGAGAACATTGCTCTAGAGAAGTTAAGGTAAATAAATTCAAACGCTTTCCCTAAGCTAATGGTTTAGTCTAGATATCACACACTTGTGATTTACTTAAAACATTGTGACTCATAGGAAAGGAACTAATTAAAGAAAATTTTATATCACTTCTGCGATGTTGCATCTTTAACACATGTGTTTCTTGTGAAGTAAGTCCTAAATTGTGCACGTATTTAACTTACAAGTAGTTACTTACGTTTTCTAAGTATGACATATTCCGTCGACAGTGAAAACGTTAAATATACAAATTTTCATCTAGAAAAGCTATGGATGTTTTTGAAGAGTAACTTTATTCTAAGAAGAGGGGGAGGCTCGAATGATTTGCTTCAATAATATGCTTCTATATGAATTTAGTTTTTCCAAAAACACGCTTCAAAATAGTATAATCTCTGTTATTTCATATTTTATTAGTTTTACTTTATAGTAAATAATAAAACCTTATCATTCTGTAGACTTGTATATATTTTCATGAGTCTAATAGAGAATATGTTTTTAAATAAATCCTCCGAAAACTTACCCAGAAAATATTTTGAGAAAATGTGCGGTTTCGTGGACAAATAAATATTAAATTATCACCTTCATTAACGTAAAGATCATTTTGACTTTCTTTGAATCTGAAATAAAAAAGATGCGCCGTGATATTTCGGAGAAAGAAAGAATTAATTTATAATTAGGGCTAAGTGAACATCAGATTCTTAGAAGCACAAATAACTTCATTATGAATAACCTGTCATTATCATCAAGTTTTGTAGGGCATCGAATTACGTTCACGCTCAATAGTCTTAAAGAATTTCCATACAGGATAATTAGTATGCATTGTTGTTGAAAGTGTGAATTCACTAAAAAGTGAAAAATTTGTTTACAGTTCTATTCGTACCATTCCGTTTGTAAACATGTTTTAAATATTTTACCCATACTTCAGTGCGATTTTCAAGCCCATTAACTTCTGTCATTGACCGAATGATCGGAGAATTTCATCATGAGCTGAAAACCGAATGTGTTGGAAAATATTGGTCCATCGTGTAACACGAAAACGATTTGTCCGTTACTTCCTTTTGTTAATTGCAATCTTCTAAGAAGTCAGGTTCAATAATCCTCATGATGACTGAAAACTACTTCCACGAAGATGGCTTCTGGTTACAGAGTCTCATTTTGTAAGACAAAGTAGATACATTTAAGTGTTATACCGTAATGTTTAGCTAAAACTCCAGAATAACAACAAAAATCTGAGTAAGTGAAGACGCGAAGTCTATATAAGCATATAAAACCTTAAAACAAATGAAAAAGGATGTCATATCCATAGTGGGAAAAGAAAAACATGATTCGGTAAAGAGACCTTTTTCTAGCAAATGTATTATCAAGCTACACTACTGTATACATAAATATATATACAAAAATTTAGTTGAGTTCAACTCAATCTCCTCAGTTACATTGAGTAATTCAATTTACTTATTTAGCCTTATTTCAGTTTCTACTCCATTAACGTATTTTGTATAACGTAGCCGTTATCCAAAAGGACTTGATTTACTGACACTGGTGTTAACATCTTCATCAGTTCTGGCTGCCTGTTGTTGAAACAATACTTCCTAGATACGCGAAGGAAGTAACCTCCGTCAAATCTATCCCATTGATGGTGATTGGTGCTGGTTGCTGTTGTCGCTGTTCGTTGGTTATCTTCATCACCTGCGAATTCTCTATATTCGCCTACAGTCCTGTCTTCGCTGCCTGCCTGTTCTGCCAGTTTGTTGGATTTCGCCTGCAGGTCTTCGAGTTTGTGTGACATCAGACATAAATGGTCTGCGAAATGCAGATCTTCTGGAGTCTTCTTGTCAGTACAACGTATTCCTGTCTTCTCACTCCCCACAATCTGACGAATGATCCAGTCCACCACAATCAGGAATATCATTGACAGCCTTGTCTCATTCCTGTACTCACTTCGAACGCCTCGCTGAGTTTTCCATTGTGGATCATCTGACACGTGGCACCGTCATACAGACAACTGTTGACTGAGGTTGGTAAAGATTTGGGCACTGCACGCCGTAGTGTTGAACTGGTTTCCAAATTACTTCTCGGTCAACGCTGTCGAAGGCCTTTTCGAAGTCGATGAAGTTGTCGAGGCAGAGGTTTGACTGCCATTCTATGCTACGTTCAATGAAGATGTGTAGAGTTGCGATTCGATCAGCACATGATTTGCCTTTCCTGAACCCAGCTTCTTCCGGTGGGCGGAGTTCTGCATTCAGTGCATCTCTTACTCTCTTCGGAATGACGCGACTTAGTGTCTTGCTTGGCGTGGAGAAGAGCACAATTGCGCACCAATTTTAGCAGAGGCCTCAGTCGCCCTTCTTTGGTAGTTTGGCAAGCTAGTCTTTCTTCTAACCAGTAGGTGCCTTTCCTTACTTCCAAACGTTTTGCAATAATGGCGTGGGCAAATTTGACGCAGTCTCTTGGTCCGTTTTCAGTGCTTCGGGGGAATTCTGCCTGGTCCTGCTGCCTTCTCGGACTTCAGTAGCTTGATTGCACTCGAGATTTCAGCTTTTGTTGGAGGATTTGTGTCTACTGGCAGTTGCGTGTGTGTGTGCTGTTGATGGTATTTCTGGGCGAGTTTCAGGTGTCGGTCGATTCAAGATTTCTTTGAATTGATCAGCCCTGTTTGGTGGTAGTCAGGTTTCCTTGAACATATTTTGTAGGTTTCACCTGCGTTGTCATTTCTCTGGATAGAAACGCCGATATCTGGTATAACGTTTCGAGGTCTCTTTCACCTTCGACCTGCCTGTTCTGCTTCAGTTACCAGCCAGTGTGTCGTAGATTTGTCTTTTGTCTTTCCTACCACTCTTCTTCACTCCTTTATTCAGTGCAGTGTACATTGAACTCAGCTTCTCCTTTCATTGTCCATCTTTGCATTGAGTCATCTTCTCTGTCACCATCCTCCTCTCCTCGATTAACTTCCAGGTGGGTGTCGGTTGAGAGCCATTCCTTGTCGTATCTCTCCCTTCTTCCTAGAACAGTTGTACATGTTTCGTTCAACATCACCTTCAGAGAGTTCCAATGTTCTTCCACACAGGTTTCCTCAGTGACGCCATGTAGTGTCTCCGACTTTGCTCTGATGGCTGCAGCAAAGGTATCCCTTGTAGTTTCGTCCTTCAGTTTCTGAGTGTTGGACTTGAATTGTGGTCTGTCTCCAGTTGTTTTGAGGGATTTCAGCTTCACCTTGAAGACTCCCTGAACTAGATGACGGTCTGGGGACACATCCGCTTGCCTTCCTGATTTGTGTCCAGCAGGCCACGTCTCCACTTCCTTGAGATTCAGATGAAATCTACCTGGTTTTCGGTGTGTTCGTCAGATGAATTCCATGTTGCTTTGTGTATATACTTGTGCTTGTGCAGGTTGCCTCCGATCACCAAGTCATTGAAGGCACAGTTGTCTGTGAAGACTTCTCCATTGCCATTCACTTCTCCGAGAGCCTCTCGACCCATGATGAGTTCTCTTCCTGGATTGTCTGCTCCCAGTTTGGCATTCATATCGCCCACGAGGATTTTGATGTCACCATTTAGGATGTTGTCCATTACTGTTTGCAGTTGTTTGTAGGAATCTTCCTTCTTCTCTCGCTCCGAGTTGTCTGTAGGTGCAAAACATTGGATAATTGTAACCCTCCTTACTTTTGAGTTGAATCTTGCAGTCATAATCCTGCAGAGGGAGGTTGATTCCCACTGCATTGGACCTTTGGCTGCCACTGGTGACATCATGATAGCCTCTAACAGCCTCAGTGTGCTCGAGGTTGTAGTCTGGGCGAGAGGAGTAGATTACTCACTCTGCAGTTGAGAATTTCGATAGTCCACATCCATTCCATCTGTTCTCCCAGATTCCGAGCACTTCTTTGCCATATTTTCACACTTCTTTCGCTACTTGGACAGCCTTCCCAGCCTCTTACATTGCACAGACATTCCACTTCCCCATACTTATTCTTGCTTTCATCGAGAGAAGACACATTAGCTGGCTGACTGGTTTGCCGAAGGTTTTCACCAGCCTGCTGCGTCATTTCGTCTCTCCGACTCCAACGGGAATGGTTTAAAAAAAATTTTTTTTTTAATAGTTTTATTGTGAGTTGAATTTTGTGTCGCAGTTCGATTGGTTTTGGTTTGTTTGCTCTCTTTGGGACACCTGTTTTTGGATTTTATGCATGCATAATAATTTTTGCTACCCATTTTTGCTTCGTTGTACATTTCATGTTTCTTTGATTACTACTGTTTTATTTGTTACTTCTTCTCCCCGTCTTTAAACATTATCCAACGTTCTAATTCTTTTGTTTATCCATTATATGTATAGTTTATTTATCTTGTGACTTGGTCTATCCTTCATTGCTACACTGTTATTTCACCTCCTATCATACATAACCAGTTGTGTGTTAACTGTCCGCTCTACAACTTTGATTCCTACTCACTCTATAAATATACTGTTGAATTATTTTTTTGTCTGCACCTAATATACGGTATAGGTGGTCGCTTTATTAAGCATTTGTTTAGATCATTACTGGTTGATATGAATGCTACACAACTGATCTTCTCAGTTAATCAGTAGTATATAGTTTTATACATTTGTTCCTTTGTTTGTAATGAGTAATCAGGCTGTGAATTACATCACTTTTCTTCATGTATTTTTTTGTGCAGAAATGTAAATAATTATTTTGTGTTAAATGTACACCTAAGCTATACCAGATTATTTGCAATTGACAATGATATATTAAATTAATTTTCATTTTAGTGTGTTTGTGGAAAATCTGTATTACATGGAATGAAAACGCATTCATTTCATCCCACAATTTTTATTGTACCTGCTGTACAGGATATATATATCCTATAATATTTGCAAACCTAGTGAGTTGTTCAAGATTATGAATAAGCCTAATTATTCTGGCAACAAAATACGCAAAATTTAACAGCCTACCATTTATTTTGATTACGTGACACTATTTATTTATTCCTAATTCATTTAGTTGTTAAATTTCTTACGTAAAATTGGATATTTTCCTCATGCAAATGAAAACACTATATAAGAAGCTGCTTCCTTTTTGATTTGTATACATATGCTCGTTTTAGCTGCTAATATAACTAGAATAAATTTTTTTTATTCACTTCTCACCAAAAAAGTATTTTTTTTATGTTTCTTTTCAGCTAAGCAAATTAATAATTTGATAATTTCCTAGAAATGTGACATAAAAACAACTCTCTCAAACAGTAAATTTTAGAGTAAGGAATGGAGATCTCTCTCGATCTTAAAGAAAATTAAAGTGCTGGGAGTTTATTATTATTAAACCTAATTGTTAGATGTAATAGAGTGGTCAGTATCGTTTATATTCAGGTTTTCGGTATAAGTATTTATGTGAATTGTTTGACCTTTAAACATTTTAAATTTAGCTAGACTATCAGAATGTATGAACTATACAAGTGTGGAATCGTCACAAGGATATTTACATGAAATGCTTTTATTCGATAACGAAACAAAAGCTTTTTAGACTCTCTTCTTATAATTTCTCAAACAGTAACGACATTGATGGCGTCGTAATCCTACGCATACTAGTAATGATTATTTTCTCTGAGTATGTGCATGAAATTTCGTCATGTATTAGGAGGTAAAACACCATTAAATCCGGCTACATTTCATCATAAATGAACATCAGTTGTCCATATTTTGAAGTCATCAGATATGAGAGATCTGTTTCGCCTTAGTTCTGGACATGTCATCTTTGCTTTTACCATAAGCAGCACCTATATTTACCAGTATGTGAGTATGAAAGTGAAGCATATTCATGTCACCGGTGGATTACTTAAGTGTTATCATGGTAAGCAAGCAATAAAACTTGATCAAAAGCTAAAGCGTGCTTCATTCGGGTATTCTGCCGTCAACCAAACACGATTGGTGATGCCTAGAAGCTGAGGAACAAACTGTGAAGAAATATGATCTATGTTTTAAGGTGGCCACAAAAAATGGTTTTAAGAAGGTTAACAACAGATGAGCGCTAAAAAGTATTATCATGTTTGAATAACTTATTCAGCAGTACAATTTAAAACATAGTTCACATCAGAAATAAGGGTTTCTAAATACAGTTTCCAAATGAAAAATGTCTTATGCTTTGCTTTTTGTATGAAAAAATATCTCATAAATAATACAGAAGCGAAGTTTCAAAATATTTCTAACACATATTACTATTCTGGTTTTAGTAACAGTCTTTGACAAGGTATAAACAACAAGCACAACAACAATATCAGACTGTCAACAAAGTAATATTGGAACAAAGAAAAAAGAAATAATGAAATAAAGCAAGATAGGTCACATGTAATTGTACAAGTTGGAAAAGAGGAAAAAAAATACAGTCAAACTTTGAACAAAAAATATCTATAGCAAAATAAATCGATGCACAACTGTCAGCATTCGATTAAAATGAAGTGTAATACAAAAAGAAGCTGAAAAAGTTTACGTGTGGTACAATTTTAGTAACATTTGTCGGCCGTCATACTGAAAAAATAAGTTCCGCTTGATGTTACATTGCGCTACAGAAGCAGAAAAGCAATCAAAAGATGCAGCAGCAGCGGACATTTCATCACACCAAGAGGAAGAACAGTAGAGTGAGGCATTCCAATAACGACCCTACACCACAAAACAATCGAACTGCTACACAAACTTCAACTCACAATAAAACTATCAAAAACACAAATAATTTTCATCATGAGCTGACATTAGTTAGAGAACCATTGGAAAACCTTGAAGTACTGCACAGCTGTTTCGTACTAGTTGAAGACACTTCAGCAGTACGCGCCCACCGGGATTCTCACTGAGGACCTTCTGGTTAAAAGGCGAGCTCGTATACAATGAAGCCAGTGGGACCCAATCCAATGGTACATGAATTCTAACTTCTGCCAATTCACGACATAGCGCGACCCCTAGCCAATGTCTTCGGCGAGCATTTGTCATAAACCCGACCTCCGTACCCTACTCGTCACGACATCTCACTAGAAATCCAGGTAACTACCTACCTGAATAATGCAAGTCACCTGTAACCAATCAAATCCCTACAAATAAACACTTCAACAAATAATTTTTCCAAACCATTCCCCGTTGGAGTCGGAGAGACGAAATGACGCAGCAGGCTGGTGAAAACCTTCGGCAAACCAGTCAGCCAGCTAATGTGTCTTCTCTCGATGAAAGCAAGAATAAGTATGGGGAAGTGGAATGTCTGTGCAATGTAAGAGGCTGGGAAGGCTGTCCAAGTAGCGAAAGAAGTGTGAAAATATGGCAAAGAAGTGCTCGGAATCTGGGAGAACAGATGGAATGGATGTGGACTATCGAAATTCTCAACTGCAGAGTGAGTAATCTACTCCTCTCGCCCAGACTACAACCTCGAGCACACTGAGGCTGTTAGAGGCTATCATGATGTCACCAGTGGCAGCCAAAGGTCCAATGCAGTGGGAATCAACCTCCCTCTGCAGGATTATGACTGCAAGATTCAACTCAAAAGTAAGGAGGGTTACAATTATCCAATGTTTTGCACCTACAGACAACTCGGAGCGAGAGAAGAAGGAAGATTCCTACAAACAACTGCAAACAGTAATGGACAACATCCTAAATGGTGACATCAAAATCCTCGTGGGCGATATGAATGCCAAACTGGGAGCAGACAATCCAGGAAGAGAACTCATCATGGGTCGAGAGGCTCTCGGAGAAGTGAATGGCAATGGAGAAGTCTTCACAGACAACTGTGCCTTCAATGACTTGGTGATCGGAGGCAACCTGCACAAGCACAAGTATATACACAAAGCAACATGGAATTCATCTGACGAACACACCGAAAACCAGGTAGATTTCATCTGAATCTCAAGGAAGTGGAGACGTGGCCTGCTGGACACAAATCAGGAAGGCAAGCGGATGTGTCCCCAGACCGTCATCTAGTTCAGGGAGTCTTCAAGGTGAAGCTGAAATCCCTCAAAACAACTGGAGACAGACCACAATTCAAGTCCAACACTCAGAAACTGAAGGACGAAACTACAAGGGATACCTTTGCTGCAGCCATCAGAGCAAAGTCGGAGACACTACATGGCGTCACTGAGGAAACCTGTGTGGAAGAACATTGGAACTCTCTGAAGGTGATGTTGAACGAAACATGTACAACTGTTCTAGGAAGAAGGGAGAGATACGACAAGGAATGGCTCTCAACCGACACCCACCTGGAAGTTAATCGAGGAGAGGAGGATGGTGACAGAGAAGATGACTCAATGCAAAGATGGACAATGAAAGGAGAAGCTGAGTTCAATGTACACTGCACTGAATAAAGGAGTGAAGAAGAGTGGTAGGAAAGACAAAAGACAAATCTACGACACACTGGCTGGTAACTGAAGCAGAACAGGCAGGTCGAAGGTGAAAGAGACCTCGAAACGTTATACCAGATATTGGCGTTTCTATCCAGAGAAATGACAACGCAGGTGAAACCTACAAAATATGTTCAAGGAAACCTGACTACCACCAAACAGGGCTGATCAATTCAAAGAAATCTTGAATCGACCGACACCTGAAACTCGCCCAGAAATACCACCAACAGCACACACACGCAACTGCCAGTAGACACAAATCCTCCAACAAAAGCTGAAATCTCGAGTGCAATCAAGCTACTGAAGTCCGAGAAGGCAGCAGGACCAGGCAGAATTCCCCCGAAGCACTGAAAACGGACCAAGAGACTGCGTCAAATTTGCCCACGCCATTATTGCAAAACGTTTGGAAGTAAGGAAAGGCACCTACTGGTTAGAAGAAAGACTAGCTTGCCAAACTACCAAAGAAGGGCGACTGAGGCCTCTGCTAAAATTGGTGCGCAATTGTGCTCTTCTCCACGCCAAGCAAGACACTAAGTCGCGTCATTCCGAAGAGAGTAAGAGATGCACTGAATGCAGAACTCCGCCCACCGGAAGAAGCTGGGTTCAGGAAAGGCAAATCATGTGCTGATCGAATCGCAACTCTACACATCTTCATTGAACGTAGCATAGAATGGCAGTCAAACCTCTGCCTCGACAACTTCATCGACTTCGAAAAGGCCTTCGACAGCGTTGACCGAGAAGTAATTTGGAAACCAGTTCAACACTACGGCGTGCAGTGCCCAAATCTTTACCAACCTCAGTCAACAGTTGTCTGTATGACGGTGCCACGTGTCAGATGATCCACAATGGAAAACTCAGCGAGGCGTTCGAAGTGAGTACAGGAATGAGACAAGGCTGTCAATGATATTCCTGATTGTGGTGGACTGGATCATTCGTCAGATTGTGGGGAGTGAGAAGACAGGAATACGTTGTACTGACAAGAAGACTCCAGAAGATCTGCATTTCGCAGACCATTTATGTCTGATGTCACACAAACTCGAAGACCTGCAGGCGAAATCCAACAAACTGGCAGAACAGGCAGGCAGCGAAGACAGGACTTTAGGCGAATATAGAGAATTCGCAGGTGATGAAGATAACCAACGAACAGCGACAACAGCAACCAGCACCAATCACCATCAATGGGATAGATTTGACGGAGGTTACTTCCTTCGCGTATCTAGGAAGTATTGTTTCAACAACAGGCAGCCAGAACTGATGAAGATGTTAACACCAGTGTCAGTAAATCAAGTCCTTTTGGATAACGGCTACGTTATACAAAATACGTTAATGGAGTAGAAACTGAAATAAGGCTAAATAAGTAAATTGAATTACTCAATGTAACTGAGGAGATTGAGTTGAACTCAACTAAATTTTTGTATATATATTTATGTATACAGTAGTGTAGCTTGATAATACATTTGCTAGAAAAAGGTCTCTTTACCGAATCATGTTTTTCTTTTCCCACTATGGATATGACATCCTTTTTCATTTGTTTTAAGGTTTTATATGCTTATATAGACTTCGCGTCTTCACTTACTCAGATTTTTGTTGTTATTCTGGAGTTTTAGCTAAACATTACGGTATAACACTTAAATGTATCTACTTTGTCTTACAAAATGAGACTCTGTAACCAGAAGCCATCTTCGTGGAAGTAGTTTTCAGTCATCATGAGGATTATTGAACCTGACTTCTTAGAAGATTGCAATTAACAAAAGGAAGTAACGGACAAATCGTTTTCGTGTTACACGATGGACCAATATTTTCCAACACATTCGGTTTTCAGCTCATGATGAAATTCTCCGATCATTCGGTCAATGACAGAAGTTAATGGGCTTGAAAATCGCACTGAAGTATGGGTAAAATATTTAAAACATGTTTACAAACGGAATGGTACGAATAGAACTGTAAACAAATTTTTCACTTTTTAGTGAATTCACACTTTCAACAACAATGCATACTAATTATCCTGTATGGAAATTCTTTAAGACTATTGAGCGTGAACGTAATTCGATGCCCTACAAAACTTGATGATAATGACAGGTTATTCATAATGAAGTTATTTGTGCTTCTAAGAATCTGATGTTCACTTAGCCCTAATTATAAATTAATTCTTTCTTTCTCCGAAATATCACGGCGCATCTTTTTTATTTCAGATTCAAAGAAAGTCAAAATGATCTTTACGTTAATGAAGGTGATAATTTAATATTTATTTGTCCACGAAACCGCACATTTTCTCAAAATATTTTCTGGGTAAGTTTTCGGAGGATTTATTTAAAAACATATTCTCTATTAGACTCATGAAAATATATACAAGTCTACAGAATGATAAGGTTTTATTATTTACTATAAAGTAAAACTAATAAAATATGAAATAACAGAGATTATACTATTTTGAAGCGTGTTTTTGGAAAAACTAAATTCATATAGAAGCATATTATTGAAGCAAATCATTCGAGCCTCCCCCTCTTCTTAGAATAAAGTTACTCTTCAAAAACATCCATAGCTTTTCTAGATGAAAATTTGTATATTTAACGTTTTCACTGTCGACGGAATATGTCATACTTAGAAAACGTAAGTAACTACTTGTAAGTTAAATACGTGCACAATTTAGGACTTACTTCACAAGAAACACATGTGTTAAAGATGCAACATCGCAGAAGTGATATAAAATTTTCTTTAATTAGTTCCTTTCCTATGAGTCACAATGTTTTAAGTAAATCACAAGTGTGTGATATCTAGACTAAACCATTAGCTTAGGGAAAGCGTTTGAATTTATTTACCTTAACTTCTCTAGAGCAATGTTCTCAAAATATCGATTGGTAACCAATGAATATAACAGAATGGTATATGATGGTGGTGTTTGTTCATAAGCACGTCACTTTATCAGATAATTTCCTAGGACACCGTTCATTAGTCGCACTCAGTTCGTATCTCAGATACAAAAAATGACATTTATACACCAAACGGATATGTCCTTACGGTAGCAAAATAAATATTTCAAAAGAAATCTTTTATTTAAGTTATCGTGTTCTATTAACTTCCTGTTCATTTCCTATTGAAACAGTCTACATTGTTTAAGCTATCTGCATAGTTTTATTTATACTAATGTTGAAATGATCAGATACGATTTCTTTCTTACTTTTCTGATGAAAAGTAAAGTATACACGGTTTTATTTAACATAATGTTACCGTCTTAATTATTTGAACAACCAGGAAGATAAGTGTCTATAGCACCTAGAATACTGGTTTAGACAACTTAGGGTTCACAAAATTAAATGACGATACAGTAACTTTTCTATTTGTCACAAAACTAAAGACAATAAGTCAAATGTGCAACTGAAAGACATAAGATTATACAAACTCATCAACATTTGACTCTATATTATTTGAAAGTGTGAGAAAATAAGCATGAACACAGTTATGCTTTAAAATTTTCTAATAATAATAACGGCTTTGTTCTAAACAGTACTTTTAGTACAAATATGGAATTTTCAGCATGCATACAATACTGCATTTAATTTCCTCATCACATAAAATAGGGGTAATAACTAGGTTGGGCATTTACATTGATATTGTTAAATAATAATATCAGTATAAAATTAGAAATCAGGTGAAAATATTAACAGCAATATAATAATGAAAGGAAGAATAAAAATTACCGCTTACTTAGTGGTTCGCAGTAAGTTAGTAGTGTCATGCCTTATACTTTCCTCATCACATGAAATATGTGCCTGATAAAGTATTGTAGAGATTTTATATTTAGTCGTCCTAGCATAAAGTTGCTTTTAGTCCTACCTGATGAGATGCACGGAGAGAGTTGTGTGTACAGAGGATGCTCAGGGTTCAACAGGATAATATTCGCCGGTTTCCTGCATGAGCCCATGCATCTATCCACAACAGTATTAACAAGTTGGTTTAGCGGTACCCCACTCTCCCCACTGACAGCTTCTACTTCCCTACTCAGTGTTACAAAGTCTTTCTTAAGTAGCCCAGGGAAGATTAAAGTGGGGAGCAATGAAGACGAATAGGTAGAATACAAGAATTAACAAACTTAGAAAGTAGAGACTGTGTGATGCCCGGTTGGATTAACTTCCTTACCTAGAATGTTAACCAAAATATCGTCCTAGAAACTAGCATGATCTGGGAAGATCAGTAAAGATCAGAGGAAATACACAATACAATGTATTCCACATTCCACTCAGTTTCAACTTTGGTGCCATCTATAAAAGTAGGATCATGCAAACAAACCATTTTGTGTAAGTCTCACTTGCATCTGAAGGTGAAATTAAAAACTGACATTTATAAGGATTTTGCTTAATACCACTTGACATGAACCACTGACAGATTTCTAATAAAACGCTATTCATTTCGGAACAATCTGATTAAGAAGTCAGATCATCAGCAAACCTAACAAAATTGACTTCATCAGAATGATGCAAGTCATATGAGAAAATGGAAAAGGCAAGAGAACGACACCTTAACGAACACCAGCTAGAGTAAGTAAAGCGGTGGAGAACTTCCCATTGTAAATAGTGTACTACTCTCTATCAGAAAAGTAAGAACACAAACATTTATTAATCCAGCACCCTGCTTGTGTCGCAGCAAGCTAGTTCAACAAAAGGGGCCTAGGTACACAGTCAAAGGCAGATGTGTGAAGTCAAAGAAGGCACACCAAACATGTTTGGCAACTGTGTCTATGTTAGAGACAATATCATGATGATAGACAACGGTGGCATATAAATTACATTTACTATTTTCATACACAAATTGTTTAGGGTCATTAAAAGTTTTGAATGAGGGTTCAAGTTTAGGTAAATAGTTCCTCCATTATTTTTAAGAATAGTGAGGTGATAGCAATAAACCTAGACTAAATACTTGATTCACTCGGTGATTTGGGCACAGGAACAATTTAAAATCCTTCCAAGAAACAGGCACAATCTTAGTCGAAAACGATTCAGTGAAAATGTTAGTGGGAGGATAACATGAGATGTCTTCATATTATTTGAGGATAATAGCAGGTACACCATCTGGACCAAGAGACTGGGTAGGTTTCAAGGATTGGAGGCACCTTAGGAAGTTATTTGCAATAATACCAGAAAAGCAATCATTCTTTACACTTGTAGCATTAGAAGTCATAACAACTGCTGAAATCGCCAAACTTCAACATTTACCTTGAGCATAGGAGAAAACTCTGATACTCAGCTTTCTAAATATGAGAAACGCAACGAAATATTACCCTAATACCCCGAAATGATAACTCCCATGATTTTTTCTTAATTTATCTATTTATGAAGTCTGTGGGCTTTAATTTCACAGTGAATATAAAGAATTTACGGGTTACAAAACTTGTGTCTGATTTTGGTATGTGACTTGTAGTTTGTTTATTTTCTGAATCATTAAAAACGCTTATTAATTACATCTAAGACATATACGAAATACCCACGATATTAGATAAGTCTCATTATTTCAATCTGAGAGTGATAATACAAATGATTAAACCAATTGTTGTTACGTATAAATAGAACCTCAGTGTAGACGTAAAACCAGTTCATATTCATTACCTCTTTATTTCCAGTTTATATGGCATCACCCTGAACTTCATTGTATAACTCCACATAATACTGATGCACTAACAAATATAGTCTAGTGAGTCATAGGAGTCATTAATTACAAGCACGAGAAGTAATGTAGATAACATTTTTGCCACCACTTTCTCAATATTCAGCAAAGCAGTTGTGATAATCAAAAGCCATTCACTTTTGAAATGAAATACTACTAGATCCGAAAAATATCTTTACCTGTGAAATTTTCAATTACATTTTTCAGATAGTACAATTATAGTTAGAATTGTGCATAGCTCAAATAATTCAGAGTTTTATACCAGTTTTTGTCGCTCAAAAGCATGATACTTATCTGCATTTAAATTAAATTTTTATAAAAAAAGGCGTTCAGCAAGTCTTATGCACATTGCACTCATTCAGTTAATTTATGTAGTGATACACAATATTCATGAAGTCGTTAGTTTTCATATTTTATGAGAAAATTTAGAATGAGTACGTTTTTTCTCACAGACTGACGATCCTCGTGTACTAATGAAATGCAATGAAACTCTGCCTATTAAGGTTATCAAGCTTTTGGATTGTTTTGGCAATGATTCAATCAGGGACTTCGTGCTCAAGGTTAGTCAATTCCCGGAAATAGCATCACTGCCAAGTTTTCATTACGACACTCCAGTGCATTTTGTGGGTGAGTTTAATACTTTGAATGATCCACTTTTTTGTCACCAAGTTAATTAAAGTCACGTTTTTTACTATTATTGTATTCTCCAAGACAACAGCCAAGTGCTCAGTGCGTCTCAGAATGTGAACGATTAAAAGAACGCGCATATGAAAATGACTTATGCAGCGTTCGTATAATCTACAAAGATATAATTTCATTGAAACCGTTTTGACCGGAGTGACCTTCGCTTATTTTCATTTAATGTTACAAAATTGACTTTGTTTGCAATCATTAATATCAAATTTTGTATATTTTATTATTCCTATTACTCTCCCTTTCAGTTTTTATTGACCTTTTCTTATATATTTATTATAGCTCAATCTGTTATTTGTCACAATAACAACTTCCGTCTCAGCGTCAGACTGTCTCCTCCTACTATTACAGGTGTTGGTGATAGACTCAGTAATCATTTTCAGCCTAAGATAAGATCTCGACTCTTTAATTATTCTAGAAAATGTAAGTTAATATTCATTAAAAGCTAATTGTTGACTTATCATTCTTCTATCTTCATCAGCATTTTCAACAAGTGATTTTGATTTGTAAATCCAAACACAGTCCTTGAGTTTATTCACTAAATTATTCTATACTAATATCAGGTCGTTGAACGATAGACCCTTTTGTTAACATAAGACCATTTCAGAAAGAGGTTCTTACTGCAAAAGCTTTTTATTACCTTAAATTTATTACGTTTTATGGTTGCCACCTGAAAGGCAGACTAATTGGTTGAGATCTCCCAAGATCGCCAGTTAACAACTCAACAGCATGTATATAAAACTGTAAAATGATTTTTATTTCAGTAAAATGTGTCGGCTTATTGGACTGTTTATAAATTAAGATATTATAATTGAGTTAGAATGCCTTTTGGGGAGCAACTAGAAATATAAGAAGCATACCAGTGTGGTGAGAGCAAGCTGCTAGCCAATTGGTAGACATTGATCTACGCTGATTGGTGGAAATTAATCTAGGCTGATTCAACAACCGATCACAGCTGACCTAGACGTGGACAAATATGATTCGCAGACAAGTGGCTCGCATTTCCGAGAAATATCGAAAACGAGAAAGCAGAAGGCTGCGTTTGTTTGCAAACAACCAATCAGAAGACCACCTTCTTTCTGCGGGCAGAAGCCTGTTAATGTACGTAAAATACATATAAATACCTGTTGGTTTTCGTAATAAAACTGATCTGTTGCCTGGCCCTTGTCTTCTGTTGTTACACCAGTAGTTATCGGAAGCTACTAAAGGTATGTTTATAGTTAATTAGCTTCTTTATAGAAAATTTCTCGAAATTAATATTTACTTACGTGGTGGTGCAGTGGCGTTTTAAGATAATCTCCACAGATCATGTACTTTTACTAAGAATTTATATCTGTCATCCATGGATAATAATAATAATAATAATAATAACAATGGCTTTATTCCAAACAGTATTTGTGGTACAGGTATGGAATTTTCAGCGTTCATTACAATATTGCATCTAATTACCTCATAAATTTTATAAGGATTTAGAAATATAAAGCAACAACAACAAAAAGAAAAAGAGAAATAAAGGAAAAAAAGAACAGCATTGCATTCACATATTTAAACAATGCACCACAGGATATGATATATAAAATTAGTCTGTAATAGAATATATGAGCAACAATATAATAGTAACAAAGAAAGGAGAACAAAAGCTAATGGGAACTATTTGTTAGAGTGCCGCAGTAAATTGACCATGTCATGCCTAACAGTTTTCTCATCACATAACAGCTGTGCCAGATAAGGTATTGTGGAGTTTTTATACTTGGTAGTCCTGGCATATAGCCTCCTATAGTTGCTTCTAGTTCTACCAGATGAAATGCAAGGAGAGAGCTGCGTATGGAGAGGGTGTTCGGGGTCTGACAATATAGAATTTGCTAGTTTCTTACATGACATTATATGTCTATCCACAATTGTGTTAACCAGTTGGTTTAACGAAATCCCACTTGCCCTACTAACAGTTTTTAGTGCCCTATGCAGCGAAGCAAAGTCTTTCTTAAGTAGTCCAGGAAAGATTAATGGGGAGCAGTAAAGAGGGATGGGTAGAATACAGGAATTGACAAACTGAGAAAGTAAAGACTGCTTTATACCAGACTGCCTAAACTTCCTTAGGTAGAACGTTAAGCGAAACATCTTTCTAGTCACTAGCAAGATGTGAGAGGACCAGGAAAGATCGGAGGAAATACTCAGTCCAAGGTACTTGACATCTGATGTAGTTTCAACCTCTATGCCGTCAATAATAGTGGGACCATATGAGCTAGCTAGTTGTTGAAGGTCACTTTTTCGTCTGAAAGTAAAATTTACTACCTGACATTTAGACGGATTCAGCTTACGACCGTTTGAAGAGGACCACTGACTAATTTCCGAGAGAAAGTTATTTAATATGGAACAGTCTGACTGAGAGTTAACAGGCATGGAGACAGAAAGGTCATCAGCATACTTGACAAAAGTGGCTACATCAGAATGGGGCAAGTCATGTAAGAAAAAAGAAAACAGAAAAGGAGAAAGAACGGCACCTTGAGGAACACCAGCTAAAGTAAGTGAGGTAGTGGAGGACTTTCCATTGTAGACAGTGTACTGCTTCTTTTCAGAAAAGTAGGAATACAACCACTTATTTATCCAGCTCTCACTCTGTGTTGCAGCAAGCTTACTTAACAAGAGAGACCTAGGCACAGAGTCAAATGCAGATGTGTAATCAAGGAAGGCACACCGAACATATTTGGCTCCTCTATCTAAACTAGAGACTATATTATGATATAGAACTACAGCGGCATCTAGGGTACACCTACTATGTTTATAGGCAAACTGGTTGGGGTCGTTAAAAGGCTTTAAAGACGGTTCGAGATTAAGTAAAATAAGTCTTTCCATAACTTTTAAAAAAGGTGAGGTAATAGCAATGGGTCTAAACTTGACAGTAGGTCCACTTGTTGATTTGGGCACTGGAACAACCTTGATATTTTTCCATGAGTCAGGAATAAAACTTTTGGAAAAAGATTCATTGAAAATGTCAGTTAATGGGTAACATAAGATGTCAGCACACTTCTTAAGGATAACAGCAGGAACTCCATCAGGACCAAGGGACTGGGTAGGTTTGAGAGATTGAAGACACTTGAGGACATCATTCGTGCTAAAACATGAAAAGCAGTCATTATTTATACTATTAGATTTGGGAATCATAACATCTGCAGGGATACATATGAAGGATTTATTAAGCATATCAACATCGACAGAAGTATCATTCATTATTTGCTTACCAACTGTGATTTCCTTTAATAGCTTCCACATATTAGATGAGGATTTACATGAAAGAAACTTCTGGTTATAGAGAGCATTTAATCTTTGTAATTCGGCTTTAATCAAAGTGTTTATTCTCTTAACACCAGATTTATTTTTCATTTTGTATAACCTTTCTTTTTGACGGCGAAGCTTTTTGAGTTGAGATGAGGCGAAACGGTCGAACTTTAAGAAGATTGTCTCATTAGGACAACAAACATCAAGACAGAAATTGAGATAATGTGTTATGTTACTAATTGTGTTGTCAAGAGCTTGTTCAGTAAACAGGTCCCAGTTTGTGTCTTTTAACATTGTCCTTAGATTCTGTATGTTGTCATGTGAATAGCATCTGTGTTGTGTTTTCTTTCCAAGGTGGGAGAAGACCCTTTTGTGCAGCTTTCCATATACCTTGGGCAATACTCTTATGATGCAGTGATCAGAGTTAAGTAGTGGGGCTCTTTTCCGAGCTTCAAATATTCCTATGTCATTTGTGAACACAAGATCTAGAATATTATCCATTCGAGTCGGGAAGTTGACAATGTTATCATGACCAAGTGAAATAAGGAAACTGTGATCACTAGAATTGAAATCTCCAGTAACAATAGACAACGAGTTTCCGAAGGAGGTGGCAGCAAAGGAGGTAAATTCATCAGCAAATAAAGACAATTCAGTGGAATCGCATCCAGGTGCAATATAAATGTTCGAGATGTATATGTAGTTATATTTTGACAAATGCTTAGGTCGACATTTGACGGTGAGGCAGTCAATGTTGTCACTAGAGAATTTGAAACATACTTTATTAGATGTACACCATTGTGAATTTATGAAGATGGCGACACCTCCACCACGTTTCTTCCTAGAACTGCAACGATCTTGTCTGAATAGTTTGAAATCATTTAGATACACTAGAATGTCATCATATAGATCATGTAGCCATGTTTCTTGAAGTGATATGATCCCAGTATTTCGATATATAATGGAAGACACAAGTGATTGAAGATAGTTAATCTTGGCTGGCAGGGAGCGACAGTTAGTACTCATGATTGCAGGAACAGTCATAAAATGAATAGGGGTGTTTTTTAAGGCTCTTTGCCACCCGGCATGATGCTTTTTCTTGTCTTTTTTATGGCATTTCCGATCAGTAGGTTTCAAGGATATTAAATACTCACGAGAATAAATAATCCGATTAGAGGACATATTAGAATAAAATTTAATTATTTAAAATAAATTGGAAGTGAGCAATTAGATGCAATATGATTTGTAATGATCAAGGTATTTGGTAGCCCAAGATTTAAGCAGGCCGCCAAGGTGAATAAATTGAATAAAGTTTATTTCTCCTCCGGAAGTCTGTTTACACTTTCATGCATTAAATTTTTTTTAAATCGAATGTTTACCACTGGAAAGTTTATTTGTTTATCAAATCACAGGTAAAAACCTAAGCAATTTCTTTGATACCTTCGGATAAATTACTTTTAACATGACATCTTTTTAGGTAAGGAAAGATGCTGAAATATGCTTCAAATAATAAGAAGTAGAAAATCTTTTATTCCCTAGTACTTTCATAGATTCGTAAGTTATTTCTACACCGTTCTTACTGGAAACATTATCAATAACTCTATTGTTCTTTCCAAATTATTTAGCATCTTCAAACTTAAACAGTGCACTTTATGACCAAATACAAAATGAACAAGAAGGTTGGAAGCAAAATCTGTCGTCGTCAACATATCGAACTCCTAGAAGCAATGGTAAAGAAAGATGGGCTTGGACTGAGTACAGATTTTTACTTTTACCAGCCACCTTAGCATTTTTACACTTGTTGGTATGCAAATTGTTCTATGCGGATTTTGGTTGTCAAGTTCATTTACAAATAAATTTCAAAATTGTTTTAATAAATCCAAGCACATAAAGAGACCACAACCTGGCTCAAATCACAAAGAGACCGAGAACGAATTGCAAAGTCCCTTTTTTTATACACCCGGATATATTCCTGATGGCGAAAAATGCTTATGCTGGAGTGCGGCATCATTAACAAACAGTTCTAGTGTGATATACACAATGAAAAACAACTATTCCAATTCCACACATTTTAATTATCGTAGTCAGTCAAGTAATTATAATCATCACAACCATTATTGTTGTAATAACTATCAAAGTCAAAATTATCAGTATCAGCAGCGTCCACTACTCCTCAAGTATTCAGCTAAAAACTTTGGGTTTGATAAATTTCCTGCCACACAAATCATTCCAGACACATTGACTGTTTTATCTAATCATTAGCATGCTTTCTAACGTCAATAAGGTTTCACTCCTGCTTATCCTTCCTGATCATTTCATACTTATCAGGTTAGATCATGTGAAATATTGACATTTTCCTATTAAATTACATTTTGTGAAATGTCTCTCTCTCCTATTATTTACTTATAATGCTCATGATACTGTTTTCTCATCATTGTCAGATGACTTATGAGTTAGTTTGTAGACATTTCATTTATTTCTGGTTTGATATCGGATTAATATCAAAGGGAGTATAAACCGTGATAAGTGATCTATTGAAATTTCAATATTGATTTAGTCACGAATTATTTAGAGAATCATTCAAAACCACAGAGCTCTGGTCACTTAGTTCATTTTACTTTGGGACTGAGCAGTGTGGGCACATGACTACATCAGGGAATAAACACAGGACCACTTAGCCACTGAATAAAGACTCAAGGACAAAATGAATGTTTTCAATGATTCTATAAGTATGATTGTTTCGTGAAGGAATCCACTATAAAATTAATTCGAAACCCTACAGAACGCATAGTCTGATATATTCAAAAGTTATCAAATTTATGTTAAGATCATTAATGTTTAAAAAATGGTGTGAAAGGCGTCCAGTAAGGAATCAATAACTGCTTACATATTGGGCAATTCATTTCCAAATAACTAAGATTAATGTATTATGGAAATGTCTGGAATGTTTGCTTTCAGAATAAATATTCAGGTGATGCAAACACCTTTTCCGTAGGAGGAGGCAGAAAATATGAAACGCAAAGAATGCTTCAAATTTGGTTTGTAGTATTTCCCGAATATTTCTTCATAGTCAATTTAATGCAGGATAATTATAAATTGATTTCCCCAGTAACCTATCATTTGGAGGTTGATTAGGTCTTCTATCAGTCTAAACTGGTAGCAGTCGATACCAAAAGACGTGGTCTGTGTATTCAGGAAAATATGTCCAGCTGATCCGTTTAAGTTTGCCTATAATAAAGTCAACAAATCATCTATAAACAGTGGTAACTAACACTTTAGATCCTTTTCTCATTCCTTTCCTCTATCCCCTTGTTTCATTGATAAACTAACTTTTATCCCAGATTTGTACGGTTTCATAACCATCCCAACTATTTCTATTAGTTTAGGTTTACTCAATAATTTTCGAAATTGTTATTCTATCTACAGAGTCATTTCCATCCCACTTTATTAAATACTTCATTACGTGAGTATGGTTCTCTAATACTACTTCTGTGCTTGTACCGCACCGTAGCTATTTCATCATTATTTGTCACATTTGAATTTTCGTCTAGAGTATCACATTTGTTGATTTATATGACATTCTTTCTTACACCACTGACCACTCACCTTTAGAAAGCTATACTTTTGTTGATCATAAATACGAACACCTCACTAAATTACTCAGTTCTATCTCACTTCATGTTCTTATTGATTTCACACTTTACATAAATTTAAATGATAATCAGAAAACTCCGGCTATTATTCCACCTTCTACTTGTATTACAATACACTTTCTGAAATAATTATAATCTGTCTTTACTGGCTAGTGTATGATAAAAATTAATGGACTTATATTTGTAGAGCCTAGGGAAGAGTTGACTGAAAACAGTTGTTTGCTATAATTATTCTTGTCTGAAATAAATTATGGGGATATTCAGATAAAATGTTAGTTAACGAATGATAATTACGATCAGTCTTCAAAAGATGAAAAAATACAATAACGAATTGCCTATACCTTTTCTGTTTAATCAGTCCCTCTCCCCATTTATTGCATTCAATCTAGTTAATTCATATAAATCTTCCGAATTTTCTTAGTTCTAATTTATTCCAAGGCAGATCTTCTATCATAGTTAATTTTCATTCACATTGAATTTACTTGTCTAATGATTTCTCCTGTACGGTGTGCTTAACACTTTGAATATTTTGTGCTGTAGTCACTTGTCTTGTGTAATCTTTAGAAATATATTACCAAAAGCCTTCTCTCAAGAATTTCAGGGCTTAAAATGGACTTAAACACCACAGGCAGGAATACTGTTCAAAATTGTTGTGCATTGACTTTTCAATATCCAAGATTTCCGGATATTCTTGATTTTTCCCTGCCATTTTTATTGAAACGGTGTTCATAGACTCTTCCGGATGATTATTATTATCTCATTCTTCAAATCATTTTTATGTGACTGTTTCAGATCCTCTTAGCAGACTTAAAGCTAATGAAACTTTCATCCTTAGTGGATGATCAGATGGGGAATTAAAATATTTATTTTGGTGAACCAATTGTGCGACAAGTAAGCAGGAAGAAATAAAGGTGGATTGACCATACTCTGAGGAAACCATTAGATGAAGGGAAGCAGCGAGTTGGTCGTCCAAGAGTGACTTGGAGGAGGTCATGTGAAGAGGAGATGAAAGCATGTGGGCAGAGTTGGAGCCAGGTGAAAACTTTAGCAGAGAACCCAACGCAGTGAACATGCGCAGCTGAAGCCCTATGTTCCTTTAGGAATTAAAGGAAATAATAATTGCTTTCCCATGGATCGTAAACTTCAGCATTCCACGGGATTTTGATAAGAAGATCTATAAGGCTTAGAATCCTATCATCCAATTCGATTTTACTTGTAAATTTTATACAATTTGAAACAATGTTTATGGAAATTCTCTTTAGACTCGCTAATATTCAGAAGTGTATCGTCTACTTGTCTTTACCATACTTTAAGTTGTCAAACAAAACGATTCAACGCTTTTCCTTGTTAAGCTATCACATAAAGGTAAGCTACAATTGGAGATAGTAGTGATCCCTCCCATTGCAAATCCTCTTCTCTGACAGTATAGTTTATCTTTGAAAGTAAAATATGTGGATTCCAGACAAGATTTTAAACGTTTAATGATAATAATTTATTGAATGAATCGTAATGAACACTTAGGCAGTGGTCCTTGATTTTTTTCAAACTCTAATTTCATAATATCAGGTGAACTAGATATCAAAAAGCTAAAAAAAGAGAAGTCACATCAAAACTCCATATCATTTCTTATTCGTCTTCAAAACTTTTTTCAATTTGACTTTCAATTTTATTTTATTTATTTTATTTATTTTATTTGTTCCGATTAACAGTTTGTCACAGAAACACTAAGAATTCATGTTCCTGTGTAAAATTTGGCAGCCGAGTTAGTTTTGGGGGCTGTTATGAACCAAACCGCATTTCAAGCTTAAACACATCTGATGTATATCATATGTGGCAATAAAATTACATGCAATTTACGTAATTTAAAAAAATTAGGTTCGTGCTACACCTTTTATAATGTGTTTTCTGCCAGGCTAAAAGTTTTTCAAGCACACTGCTAGCCAATCTGATGTTAGTGTAAAGTTGGGCAACGTGGTAGAATGCAATTCCCTATAAGGCAAATTTATTTGATATAGCATGCAAGGATGAGGTGTTAATAACTGGATGATGTTTCGAGCAGAATTTATTTCCTATAATCATATGCATTTAGTCAAACATCTCTGTGATTTTCTTTATATATTTTTTCTCTCCCTCTCCCTTATTATTTGTTGTAATTCTCTGTATCTCTGGTATAGGCGTTGCACCATTGTGGTCTCACATGTTTCGTGTTGATTCGACAAACAAAGATTCAGTGATTAGCCTTACCATCCGTCACTTAATTATATGCTCTCATCCCGTCTCACCCTATTGTGTGGTTATATACAACTGAATGCGATACAGTGAAGGAGCTTTTTCCTAGGTTATTTAACTTCGTGTGGTCAGTCATTCTAGGTTTAGCCAAATTCATATGTACCGATAATCTAATTGAACCCAATCCACTAGTCTGACTAATGTGATTAACCTCCCTGTCATTACATGGTATTTGGTATATTATATCATTTTACTTAATTAGATCTGTTAGGTCCTTAAACCGACAAAGTTTGTCCCTGAAAGAAGCGGTTGGTTTGAATGCCAGCATAATTCGGCCTTCACTAAGTACCCTATGTAAGACCTCTGGTGTTCCTTCTTTATATGTCAATATTACAGAAGCTCTGAATTCCATATTATTTATGTCACTTTTATCATTTTTTTCTACGGTTTTTCATGCATTTCTTAATAAGTTGGAGTATTTCGTCATGCGTTACGTCGGTTAGGTAGCCATTGGAAAATCAGGGAGTAGTGAGCAGCTGCCTCGTTCTCGTTTGGGACTCTTCATCAGTGCGCAACCACCATGGTTTGAACCAGGTGTCAGCTCATGATGAAATCCTCCAATCAATCAAACAAAGTCCCTACAAACCAATACGTGAAAATCTCTTAATAAGTTTGATCACGGATTGATATTAGTTAGAGAGCCATTGAAAACCAGAGAGTACTGGGCAGCTGTTTTCTCCCAGTTTCGGACTCAGTGGTACCACTGACCCAGTGCAGTTTGAACCCAGGACCCCTCGGTTGTAGGATAGGCTCTTATACCATTCAGCCAATGAGACCCGACTCAGTGGCCCATGAATTCTAACTCCTACCAATTCTTGATTTTTGCGCGATTGCCACCATTTCCAAATAAATTCTGGTGGGTAATTATTCACCATTAATATTTTCTTTATTTGTTTCATTTCATTATTTAAATCGCTTGAATTACTGAGTAGGCTCCTGGCCCAATTATATAGACATTTAGCCAAATATACTTTTGCCTATTCTGGATGGGATGAGTTAAAGTTTAAGTATTTATTAAAATTCATCAATTTCTTTGAATGCCAGTATCTGACCAACCGTCTTGTTTTGCTTTATTTTATTGTCTAGCGTGGCTAACTCAACTTTTTCATTCTCTAACTAAAATGTGAATTGTACTCCGTTTACTATTGAGTCTATATGTGCGAAGAACCGAGGGATATATTCAGATTTCAACTTAGTTAATGTGTCATGCACATACTTCCAGAGTAACCTAGGGACAGGATTAAACATTTTAAGAGCTTTATGTTCCCAACTTTCCATAAAAATGTCTACCTCTATTGTGGATATTGATGATCCTATTGCCACCACATTCGTTTTTATCGTTTACTTCGAAGTTTAAATACATTGGAGGTTAGACATTACTGAACACCTAATATGGTTGCATCAGCCGACAGTTTAGTCTTCTTTTCTAGTTCAGGATCAATTTCCATTTCATTTCGCACTGCCTTCAAGGCTGTATTAATTGGGATATTAGAGAATTTTAATAACTGTTTCACCCTTATTAAGATAATATCATAATGTTTAAGCACGGATAACTAAAACGGTTAATTTCAATGTCTTTTGATGCTTTGCTGTTAACTGTGGAACACTGAGAAATTACTGGAGTAAGACATCGATATTCATGAAGTCTATCTGCTCAAGATAACTGATAAAATTTATCTCTTACAACTTCATCACAAAAGAAGAATATTACTATTCTGCTGAATCTATTCATGATCAAATAAACCTTTGAATATCAAAAGCGGGTTTTATTGCTGATGCCCGAACGCAATTTTTATTATCCTTAAAATTCAAGCACCTTGAACTATATTATAAAGTTTCATCGAGCTACTTCAATTACGACGCTCAGTGATATATTGAATGTAACTAATTTTAAGACGGGTGATTTCCTACTTCGTTAGTTAGTAACTATCTTTATGAATATCATGTTCAGTGTTTTATTTCCATATCACTTTCGTCCGAAATCGTATTTTTTGCAGTTTCATATTTAGTAATATTAATTATTAATACAAGGCCATTCAACTCTTATGCTGCTCAATTAGGGAAAATAATTGTCTCTGTAAGAATATAGTTATATTATTTCCAAAGCACTTATTATTATCTACTTTACAGACATTGTCACCCACGTAAGATATAAGTGCTATTAATAATATTTATTCAAGATTTGAAGTCTTCGTATAACTATGTTAAACAAACGTGAGAAGACACATACTATTTCATCTTATTTACTTTAAAAAAACTTTATTCAAAACAGTCGATAAATCGGGAATTCAGCTTCATTTCTATTGGGGACTTTCAAGGCGGTGTATGTTTCACATCAAAATAGTAATCAATAGAAAGAAATTTCAATAAAGTCACTTCTGTCACTTACCTAGATATTATTGTTTACATGTAAGATGCCACAATTCAATATAAAAAGCCAAAATCTGAAAACCAACACAGACCTCCATTACTCTGAAATCGGTGTGGAAATCTGTGCATAAAGAGCAAGATTCGGATTTTCAGCAGTAATGTCAAGTCAGTTAGTGCTTCAGTATGGTTCAGGCACTTAGCGGCCAGCTTGAATTACTAGGCTACATGAATTTTCATCGAACACCATGTATAAATGTTTCCCTGTTTCTTATTGACTTATGTCCGTGGGTCGCAAAAAAATAAGGAATTGAAAGCTAATTAAATGCTCAGAAACCTAGTTCAAATTTCATTGTCCCCATCCACAGACTTTTGAACAAACATACCATAAAATATTTAGTGGTGAAAGACATGCTTTATTCATTTGTAAATATGATAATCTTAGCGATCGTTTCTAAATATTTTCCAGAAATTTGGCGTTAAGATAAGTGATACTTTCTTAAGCTCCTATGAGAAACAGTAGGTATTGTCTAACATTTCCACACTTCTTCAACTCTATTTGTTCAGAATGTTCAGACGTGAACTTGAAAACAGGTGTTTCAGCTAGATCTCTCTTCTCATATTCACCAGCTTCATACCAGTCAGTATCACTTTGCCTTGAAAGACTTCAAATACGAAGAGCATGTATGCAATAGAAGAAGACAAGAGATTCGGTAAAGGGCTTCCTTATTAGGGAAAAACACACCATATTTTTACATTATAGCCACATTAAAGTTCGGCCGGGTTGGCGATTTGCCGAAGGTTAAACCTCGAGGTTGAGAGCTGTTCAGTGAAAACTTTTCCCGGCCGCAACGTAAAATCAATCCAGACTTGTTGTGCAAACAATTTTCGATTATAAAGACAAAGTGTTTTGACTATTTTTCCTTAGCATTATGTCTGCTGACGATGATTCTCCAAAAATGCCCATAAACATAACTTACGTTGCATGTCTGTAAACAGAGATAGGGACAAATAAATTTTATGATCACTCATCGAAATTACATCAAGTAATCTTTTATTGTATATGGGAACGTGAATTCTATAGTCTCAATCGGAACGACTACTGCACGCTACAGATACCACTGAAAATATATTAACCCTCCTATTCAAAGCTAACAAAAACAGTGAACAGATACATAGACAGGATAAAAGGATAATCAATTGTTGACATCATAAACAAGGGAAACAGAGACATAAAATATGGCCATGAATATATTTTTGTTCCCCCAGAAAGATTAAAACTGTACATTAGTACTCAGGTGAGACAGGTAGTAAATCATAGTGTCAATTCCACGATAACTTCCGACGAAATGACAAGTATCATTATATAAACGAATTTGTTTTGCTAATAAGCTGTAACCGACAAGGTATCACAGACACCACTGATGCACAAAAAGAACAACAGCTATTTAGTCTCAGGTAAGATTGCTTTGAGTATTCGTGTTAACATTCCTGGCATTGTAGAAACGAAATACAATACAATATCTAAACACTAATACTGGCTTAGGTAAAAAAATCCTATTGGATATTGAAATTTAGCTATGTTCTATTGATGAAATAAATGTCAAAAAGTATAGAAGATCTTGTTATGAAATCATCTTATTGTCTCACGTTTCAGACCTTGCTGTATCTACTATGAATCTTTTAAGATTGATCCAGAATTTATGAATAGAAAAGGACTTATACTATCATTGACTTGCTGTTGAAGCTTGTAGGTGAAATATTTGAACTAGCAATAAATCCCCAAATTTACATTATTTCTTAGCATAATATGACTGAAGGCGTTACCTAAACTTATGGAAATATTTTTACTAGCAGATGGATCTGAAAACTAGATACTCAAACTAAATTACTTCAATAAAAGACCATGAATTATGTTCTAATCTCCGCATATGTTTGAAGCAAATTTTCCACCAATAAAATTCACTCGAAATGTTTGTTACATACTAGTGGTAGTTTTAACCAATACGAAATTAGCTCTCTATCACCAAATTAAAAGTTGAATCTATAAATTAGAAGCTTAACGTAAATCAAGTGTAAAATATCATCAGACATGAAATCACCAAATAGTGATGAATATTATTTAACAAGGAAGCAAAGTAGTTCACATAACTAGGGATAGGAAACAAATGTATTTAAAAGCTATAAGTAAACATTAAATGCACAAGACATGTTTGATGGAAATAATTGTTATCATTTTCATGGAATTCACTTCTGCTCAACTTCAGGACCATATAATTCTGTGGGATGGCAGTAACTGGAGGTAAGCGTAGATAAACAGTATTCATATGTATCGATTCATACGTATTTAGAAATGCCTTTAATATATGTAGAACAAAGCATAAAAACGAGGAATTAAGGTAATAATTAACAAATGAAACAGTAAATTTCCTGCTATTAGAGTGTGACAGCTATGAGCACTGACAGCATAGCATGTTTCCGTGCACATTAATGTCATGCTAACTAACAAGCAAACTCTACCGATAGCTAAAACTTGCAATTAAAATACCTTTCCTGATATAATAAGCAGGGTAAAACAAATCATTGTTAGCATATACCGTTCAAATAATCATGTTATCACCTCTCTCATTGCATTGGTAAATCAGGAAATATTAAAGTGAAACTATCTGACTTTTCTCAATGAAAGATAAAACATCATCCATATAAATTCATGTTGTCTGTTTTGATTGCATTAAAGAAATACACTACGTCCGATTTCACAACTTAACAATGTCAGTATGCTATTTATTATCAAGCAAACCTGAAATAAGTCAACACTCATTAAACATTTTGTCAATTAGACGCACCTTGTGGTGGCGTATTTGTAAGCCGAAAATCAAGAAGATATCATTACTACAACTTTTGGCAACAAACAACCTATTGCCAAATACAAGTAGCTTAGAAATCCCTAATGACGGGCGTTTGGAGAACAGTTGCGATATTTTCAGCGATATCTGTCTCAAGCTGTACAATCATAAATGTGTAGTGCATTACCATAGCAACAAAACAAATGTTTTCAAAGACGTATCATTGAAATAGTGAGTTTTAGTTAGAAGTTAAGTAATACATTATGTGTTAATCTGGGTGAGACTTAAATGAAATTAGATAGATAAATTCAGAGACTTAACATAATTGATCAGTGTTATAAGGATCAGAAGCGCAGTTGTGGAACAGGAGAAAAATTTTGGCTTCAAAAAAGAAGGGTTAAGAAAATTTTATATCAGAAATGGAGACAAATTAGGTTCATTGTAGGTTCAGTGACTAGAATTATTAGTAAGTGGATTATGGGATCTTCATAAGGCCTGTATTGATTAACTAGTCCAGTAAGCTGTATTTCGGTACAAAAGGTAACACAGTGTACAAGCAGTAGTAAAACATTTAACATCTGACATGATTTCATCAGTCTTTTAACATGAGTTTTCATTTTTACACAAATAAAGTGAAGAATAAGATCAACTTCTGCTTTGTATGTCTTACATTTTACTGTAGTTCATGTAAAATATGGTGCGCACCTCAGTTTGCACAAATGAGAAAAGTATAGTATTTATCTTTTGGTTTTTACTTAAAATAATTGTTCATAAAAATAAGATGATTTAGAAAAATTAAGTGACGTTATCCTCAGCTTTTCAAAAATTTATGATGCATTTCATAGTATTATTATCGAAACTTATATCTTTAACCCATGAGTTAAATTTGTAATTTACTATTTAGGTGCAATTTTCAATTCTCCTAATAAAATTGGAAGTTTAAAAGTTCTTTGAGTCCTGAGTACTTCAATTCTCTAGGTCATAAGGGAAAAAGATGAGATTTGTGTAGTGTGAAAAATAAGGAATTGAAAGCTAATTAAATGCTCAGAAACCTAGTTCAAATTTCATTGTTCCCATCCACAGACTTTTGAACAAACATACCATAAAATATTTAGTGGTGAAAGACATGCTTTATTCATTTGTAAATATGATAATCTTAGCGATCGTTTCTAAATATTTTCCAGAAATTTGGCGTTAAGATAACTGATACTTTCTTAAGCTCCTATGAGAAACAGTAGGTATTGTCTAACATTTCCACACTTCTTCAACTCTATTTGTTCAGAATGTTCAGACGTGAACTTGAAAACAGGTGTTTCAGCTAGATCTCTCTTCTCATATTCACCAGCTTCATACCAGTCAGTATCACTTTGCCTTGAAAGACTTCAAATACGAAGAGCATGTATGCAATAGAAGAAGACAAGAGATTCGGTAAAGGGCTTCCTTATTAGGGAAAAACACACCATATTTTTACATTATAGCCACATTAAAGTTCGGCCGGGTTGGCGATTTGCCGAAGGTTAAACCTCGAGGTTGAGAGCTGTTCAGTGAAAACTTTTCCCGGCCGCAACGTAAAATCAATCCAGACTTGTTGTGCAAACAATTTTACCGCTGCAGCTACTGACTGTAATTATTTTTTTCAAACTTGGCTGCTTCCTACCAATAATAATAATAATTTGCTTTATTCCAAAACAGTACTTGTGATACAGAATGGACTTCTCAGCATTTTTACTACAGTATTGCATCCAGTTAGTACATTATCAATAAAAAGAATTCTACATAGATCAAGGAAATCTCAGTTCATTATTACAACAATACATTGGCATGTCGGTAGCAAAGGTAAGGCTGAACGGTGTTTGAAGGTGTTAGAAAAGTAGGTGCTGTCATATTTACTGGCGTAAGCGGAAGAAAGAAACAAAGCAGCACATAACGGAAAAAAAGAGAGAAAAGGAAAAGAAAGAAAGAGGATGTTGTACCTATAAATGATATGAGTTGGTAAGATGAGGTTCAGTTGTACTACTGACTACTTAACGAATTATAGGTGTCACGCCTAATGCTTTCTTTATCGCACAGAACACGAGCTAAGTAGGGTATGGTTGAGTTTTTGTACTTGCTGGTGCAAGCATATAGTTTTCTATATTGGCTTCTGGTTTTGCCTGATGAGATGCAAGGGGAGAGTTGTGAGTGAAGAGGGTGGTGTGAGTTAGATAAAATGGATTTGGCCCATTTTTCACATGAGTCCATGTGCCTGTCGACCAGAATATTAACAAGCTGGTTAAGTGGCACGTTGCTTACCCTGCTGACAACCTTTAACATCCTGCATGATATGTTATAGTCTTTCTTCAGTAGCCCAGGAAAAACTAAGGGGGAACAATAGAGAATAATAGGCAGAATGCGAGAGTTAACGAATTGTAGGAGTAAGGGTTGGGTAATACCAGAATGTTTTAACTTCTTGATGTAGAAGGTAAGACGGAATATTTTCTTAGAAATCGTCAAGATATGAAACGACCAGGAGAGATCAACAGATAGAATGACACCTAGGTATTTAATTTCCGACTTGGTTTCTATTTCAGTGCCATCTGCGTCTATGTACTACTGATGTCTTGTCAGTAGCACATGTCACATGTATTCTTGTTATATATTTATTTCCAGTGGAGTACAATATTTCGACCAATTCTGCAACTTAAACAGATTGATGTGTAGCATGGGATTAAATTGGAATGCGTTTTACATGATTGGTGGAATTCTGTTATGTAAAGAACTGATGTTTTATTCCTGGGTTTCGCGGATTCGTTTCATTGAGCGAAATGTCTGGGAAGGCGGATTACAGATATTTAGAACGCCTTTTTGGAAGTTTCTACATTTAACGGAGATTTCCTTTCGAAATAAGGAAAGACTGACTGTATTTACAGGTCATACTGGTACTGCTATGAATAATGCAAATTTGTTGACTTACAACATATCTGCTAAATAAAAATAATACATTTTGAATGCTGACTTTCACTTTAAACTTTATTCTCAGAGAAAATAAGCATATCAGTTTTTATACAAGCGCATGAATGAATCAAATAATTTTGTTCTGGCTTTATTCCTTAACGTGATCTTAAGAATCAACTGGTCAGTTTCAGATAGTCATCATTCCAGAAAACATTTCTATCATGTTTGTGTAATTCACATGTTTAACATCCTACGGGTTCAATGATTGAAATTCGGAACTTCATCACTTACCAATATCTTATGAGAATTCTGTAAAATTAACTAGTTAATACACATCGAACGAAGTTGCTTGCATCAGCTTCTTGCAATCAAGCAAAAAACGCTGATATCTCAGATTTTTTTGTTTTCACCGACTAGATAGTGTAAGCAGACTTAAATAAAGGAAAATCATTAGGTAATTTATATTGATAAAACACACGGTGATGCATACTTACGAATGATATTTCGAGCACAATTTAATGCTTATAATCAGATCGTGACATATTGTATCATAAATTAGAAAAAAACTATCCAGTGAATGAACTGTACCCTATCATAGTGCCTAAGTTCTGTTCTTGTATTATGTTACGCCGTGTATTTAAGCTGTATTCAAAATAGTTTGTTAAGATATGAAAGGATTTGCTTTTTGTACTACCTAATAACCGTTACTTTTTGAATTTATACCAATATGCATATAACTGTTGGTTTGTCGTTATGAACAGAAGCTTTGCAAGCCCATAAAATCGTATACTGTTTCGGTTCAGTGGTCTATTTTTTCCAAATAAATAATTACGCCATGTTCTTATTAGATAATCGTGTCATGATTAAAGTAAACACAATAATTAATGAGTGACGTATGTAATAACAAGCAAAAGTTTCACGAATAAAAGCTATTTTATATGTGAAGAGGAAATAATATTTCCAATTAGGCGTAAATAATAAATAATCTACATTTTTTAAATGTAGTATTTATACTGGCTCAATTAATCTCATACCTTTTTAGTGGTTATTACTAAAAACCCATCCTTTGAGGTACTAAACCAGTCTTTCTGACGTTTTTTCCCCAGGTTCAAATATCTAATATTCTGCTCTCTGATTTGACCACTGGGGAATCTTAGAGCACCCCAATTTCGGCTAAGGAAAACGTGTCAAATATCATGGACTACAAAGAATCTTTGAGACATGGGGTAAACGAGATATTTCCTTGACGTAATCAATAAGTAATTTCTGAATTCCTCATCTCTCCAGGTCAGCGAAATAATACCTTGTGAAAGCAAATACCTGCGCAGGTCTTAGGTCTATAAGTAAAAGTGTTGCCTATTACTTATGACTCCACTTTAAAAAGTTGTATTTAATGAAAATAGCTTTCAAAGTAATAGTTCACTATGAAATAAACCCATCTTTCTTATATTCTTATGTAAATTATTATTGCAGATCTATTCCAGAATTTTCTGATGTTTACGCACCACCTATTAAATGAATCGCATATGACTATTACTCTCGTAAATGCTCCGCATAAATCTCTAATAATAACAGACATAAGTCTAACATCGCAATCCAAATTTCCGCCGCTGACTCAAACTTAGCTTTGTTAATTTTGGCTTATATGGTTATGATAGACGAAATATCCGAGTTATCAGCTAACAAGATAGCTTTCATTTAAATGTATCCATGATTGTATAGTAGACTACGAAATTAGAAATTGTTATTCTGTTCATCGTATGTTATATGCAAGAAACTAACTTTTATTCAGATTACAAATATCCAGACCATGTATGTTGCAAATTTCCTGGAATAAATTGAGTGAGGAGTTGAGTCAAATCATCATAAAATTACTTAAAATAATCCCAGCGTGTTTAGAAGCATTCAGAAAAATTTGATTTTGGTTATCTAAATACTCTGGGATTATTAGTAGTAATATTATGACAACATTTATTCGATTATGAAGACAAAGTGTTTTGACTATTTTTCCTTAGCATTATGTCTGCTGACGATGATTCTCCAAAAATGCCCATAAACATAACTTACGTTGCATGTCTGTAAACAGAGATAGGGACAAATAAATTTTATGATCACTCATCGAAATTACATCAAGTAATCTTTTATTGTATATGGGAACGTGAATTCTATAGTCTCAATCGGAACGACTACTGCACGCTACAGATACCACTGAAAATATATTAACCCTCCTATTCAAAGCTAACAAAAACAGTGAACAGATACATAGACAGGATAAAAGGATAATCAATTGTTGACATCATAAACAAGGGAAACAGAGACATAAAATATGGCCATGAATATATTTTTGTTCCCTCAGAAAGATTAAAACTGTACATTAGTACTCAGGTGAGACAGGTAGTAAATCATAGTGTCAATTCCACGATAACTTCCGACGAAATGACAAGTATCATTATATAAACGAATTTGTTTTGCTAATAAGCTGTAACCGACAAGGTATCACAGACACCACTGATGCACAAAAAGAACAACAGCTATTTAGTCTCAGGTAAGATTGCTTTGAGTATTCGTGTTAACATTCCTGGCATTGTAGAAACAAAATACAATACAATATCTAAACACTAATACTGGCTTAGGTAAAAAATCCTATTGGATATTGAAATTTAGCTATGTTCTATTGATGAAATAAATGTCAAAAAGTATAGAAGATCTTGTTATGAAATCATCTTATTGTCTCACGTTTCAGACCTTGCTGTATCTACTATGAATCTTTTAAGATTGATCCAGAATTTATGAATAGAAAAGGACTTATACTATCATTGACTTGCTGTTGAAGCTTGTAGGTGAAATATTTGAACTAGCAATAAATCCCCAAATTTACATTATTTCTTAGCATAATATGACTGAAGGCGTTACCTAAACTTATGGAAATATTTTTACCAGCAGATGGATCTGAAAACTAGATACTCAAACTAAATTACTTCAATAAAAGACCATGAATTATGTTCTAATCTCCGCAACATGGAATTCATCTGACGAACACACCGAAAACCAGGTAGATTTCATCTGAATCTCAAGGAAGTGGAGACGTGGCCTGCTGGACACAAATCAGGAAGGCAGGCGGATGTGTCCCCAGACCGTCATCTAGTTCAGGGAGTCTTCAAGGTGAAGCTGAAATCCCTCAAAACAACTGGAGACAGACCACAATTCAAGTCCAACACTCAGAAACTGAAGGACGAAACTACAAGGGATACCTTTGCTGCAGCCATCAGAGCAAAGTCGGAGACACTACATGGCGTCACTGAGGAAACCTGTGTGGAAGAACATTGGAACTCTCTGAAGGTGATGTTGAACGAAACATGTACAACTGTTCTAGGAAGAAGGAAGAGACACGACAAGGAATGGCTCTCAACCGACACCCACCTGGAAGTTAATCGAGGAGAGGAGGATGGTGACAGAGAAGATGACTCAATGCAAAGATGGACAATGAAAGGAGAAGCTGAGTTCAATGTACACTGCACTGAATAAAGGAGTGAAGAAGAGTGGTAGGAAAGACAAAAGACAAATCTACGACACACTGGCTGGTAACTGAAGCAGAACAGGCAGGTCGAAGGTGAAAGAGACCTCGAAACGTTATACCAGATATCGGCGTTTCTATCCAGAGAAATGACAACGCAGGTGAAACCTACAAAATATGTTCAAGGAAACCTGACTACCACCAAACAGAGCTGATCTTTTCAAAGAAATCTTGAATCGACCGACACCTGAAACTCGCCCAGAAATACCATCAACAGCCCCGACCGAAAGCTGCTACCTTGACGTGGTGGTCGTGCTTGAACACCGCAATGACCCAACAAGCTATACTGGCTGGAACTTATGTTCCTGCATGTCCTTCCATGCCAGAAAGGTTCTTTGGATAGCGGTTAGACTAAAAGCAGTTACCCAATCCAATCCTATGACTTCAAATAAATCACAAAATATCATGCCGGATCTGTCAGTGCCCGGATTAACAACGACCGCGCTTTCTGCTGCCGTGTCACAGGGCAGAAGTGATAAATACGCTACTGAGACACACCAAATGAAAAACAACAAACAAAAACAGGCCGTGTGTGACCGGCCTCAAGCAGTTGTCCCCTGGGCTCTGCGGACACGCAACCAACTTCCACGGTGTGGGCAGCCAGGAAGTAACATTCGCCCTCACAATCCGAAGTGCACATGGAACCTCTCTAATCCCCACTCACCTTTGTCTTCATCTTCATCTCTATTATCTTGCCTTCCTTCTACTAATGCAAATCCTCTACTCGATGGCCCTTCACTTCCTCTTTACTCTGTGTACACTAATAACGACGGAAGCCAAAAAGCCACCATCGATAGTCTCCTAAAGCCACGCCTCCAATTTCATATAGGAGCATTTAATGTTAGGACACTCTGTTAAATTGGACAACAAGCATCACTAGCCAAGACTCTGGCATCCCGAGCCATTGATGTATGTTGTGTTTAAGAAACACGCATACAAGACCCAAGTGTGGTTATTCACCTAACTCCACCTGGCCAACAGGATGAATCTGCAAAATTCACCTTGAGGGTGTCAGGAGATGCGACGGCTAGCTCACGAGGATTAGCTGGTGTTGGGATAGCTTTGAGTACCAGGGCAGAAAAGACATTACTTGACTGGATCCCGGTAGATAGCCGAATGTGTGCTGTCCGTCTGAACGGATCAGTGAAAAGGAGAAAGGACTGCACTACTCGCCGATGCCTCTTCGTAATCTCCGCCTACGCCCCCACTGACTGCAGTTCGGAGGAAACGAAGGATGAGTTCTACCAAAAGCTGTCTAGTTTGCTGCGAAAGGCTAAACGCTCAGATATAGTCGTTTTAGCTGGTGACTTTAATGCTCAAGTAGGGAAATTGTGTCAATCTGAGAAGAATGTCGGTGGCACATACGGAATTCCGTGCCAGCGAACCGACAACGGTGACCGTCTCCTACAGTTCTGTTCAGATAATCACTTGTTTCTTGTAAGCACTAACTTTAAACACAAGGAGAGACACTGTTTGACCTGGCAACCTCCATCATTAAACCAACGCTGGACACAAATGGACCACATAGCAATAAGCTATCGTTGGTGTGGGTCGGTAGGGGATTGTCGCTCCTTCTGGAACACGTGTGTAGATACCGATCACGCACTGGTCCGCGCTCGTGTGTGCTTACGACTGAACGGACGTAGGAAACAGCTAGCGGTAAACCCATCACGTCCCCAACTCGATCAGGAAACTAAGTCCCTATTTGAGGAAGAACTAGCTAAACAAATATCTGAGTTTGACAGCTGCCCTCACCCTGAAGAAGCCTGGAAGAATATTCAATCAGCCATAGATACAGCTGTAAAAGCTGTGAATAAGGTGAATCCAAAGGATTTCGACTGCCTCATCCGAACTGATAGATGCTAGAAGACTTATTCCGGCGAGCTCCGAATTCAATGAGGAGAGAAAGCTGCACAAAATGAAACTTACGAAAAGTCTCCGCAAGGACCGTGAACAGTGGTGGTTGACAAAGGCGAAACAGATAGAAAAAGCATCGGCGATAGGCAACACTAGGCAACTCTTTAGACTCATCAGGGAAACGGGTGGGAGAAGGCAAATCATAAGTGAGACTATTTCTGAGAAAAATGGCTCCTTAATTAGCTCTCAGGATAGACGCCTCGAACGCTGGAAAGAACACTTCGAGGAACAATTTAACTTGCCTACAGCCACACTGAGCCTCCCCGCCATCCAGCACACACCCGATTGGGATATAGACACTGGCCCGCCGTCTGTAAGTGAGTTCACCAAAGCTATCTGTAATTTGAAACGAGGCAAAGCGGCAGGACCCGACGGAATTATTCCGGAGGTGTTTAAATATGGGGGTGACACACTAGTATATAGTTTAACTAAGGTACTAGGTAACGTCTGGGAATCAGAGACGGCTCCATCAGACTGGGGTAAGTCACTTATTATACCAGTATTCAAGAAGGGAGACAAGTCCTCATGTGACATTCATAGAGGAATCAGCCTAACGAACGTAGTGTCTAAAATCCTAGCCTCAGTAATCATGAACAGACTAAGCCGAACTCAGGAGGAACAAACAAGGGAAAATCAAGAGGGCTTTAGGCCAGGTAGAGGGTGCATAGATCATATCTTCGCTCTCCAACAGATCCTAGAACATAGACACACTTTTAGGCGTCCAACAATTGCCATATTTCTTGACTTGAAGGCGGCCTTCGACTCCGTGGATCGAGAGGTTCTATGGCAATGTTTGACTATGAAGGGAGTGCCAAGAAAGTACATTGCACTAATCAAGGCACTCTACTCAAACTCACGTAGCTGTGTAAGGGCTTATGGGGAATTGTCATCTGAATTGATAACAACCAGTGGTGTCCGTCAAGGATGTCCACTTTCCCCATTTCTGTTTAACTTCATCATAGATATGCTAATAGAAGTATCATTAACTGAACTTAACGACTTAGGAATCGACTTGTTACCAGGGAATAGTCTTATAGACTTAGAATACGCAGACGACATAGTCCTGTTAGGGGAGGACGCTGACAAAATGCAGAGTCTTCTGAACACCTTGAGCAGCAATCTTCGTATGTTTGGCATGCGATTCGCCCCTGTGAAATGTAAGATGCTGCTACAGGACTGGACTACGTCAACTCCTAGCTTAGTGATAGGGAGTGAAGTGATAGAACATGTTGACCAATTCACCTATTTGGGAAGTTGTATCAGCACCAACGGATTGATTGGTGACGAAATCACAGCACGGATCCAGAAAGCTCGGGCTGCTTTCGCTAACTTACACCGTCTCTGGCGTAGGCGTGACATCCGGCTGTCAACCAAGGGACGTGCATACTGCTCAGCAGTTCGCTCCGTCCTTCTCTATGGCGGTGAGACGTGGCCATTGAGAGCGGAAGACATGAAGAGATTGTCTGTTTTTGACCACAGATGTTTCCGATCTCTTTCTCGCGTTAGGTGGTATAATAAGGTAAGTAATGTTGACGTTAGGCGTAGAGTGTTGGGCAAAGAGGGAAAATCACTCGAAGAGGCTATGAAGTTACATAGATTGAGATGATTAGGTCACGTGCTGCGCAAGCCTAGCCATCGCCTTCCCCGACGAGCACTACTAGCTGATATAGGTGCCGGTTGGAAAAGAGTAATTGATGGCCAAACAAAAACCTGGCATCAATCCATGAAATTCCTGACAGTTAAACTGAGTCAGGTAGGGAGATGCAGACTTCCGGGTTGGGGCCCTCGGGACTCTAAGAATCAATGGCTGGAGACACTAGGTGACATGGCTCAAAATCGTTGTCAATGGCGCAGATGTATTCAGTCTCTGTAATCATTCATATTCCTTTCTACCATTACTCATTCTGTGTCACTCTTATACTTGTCAAAACTCTATTGATTCCCTTCTCTCATTTTCCTGTCTACATTTGTGTGCTATTTGGAACGTGGCAACTCTAACTGCTGCACTTCGTTGCGACGTTCTATGTTGAATCCAGCAACCAGCAGCAGCAGCAACCATCAACAGCATACACGCAACTGCCAGTAGACACAAATCCTCCAACAAAAGCTGAAATCTCGAGTGCAATCAAGCTACTGAAGTCCGAGAAGGCAGCAGGACCAGGCAGAATTCCCCCGAAGCACTGAAAACGGACCAAGAGACTGCGTCAAATTTGCCCACGCCATTATTGCAAAACGTTTGGAAGTAAGGAAAGGCACCTACTGGTTAGAAGAAAGACTAGCTTGCCAAACTACCAAAGAAGGGCGACTGAGGCCTCTGCTAAAATTGGTGCGCAATTGTGCTCTTCTCCACGCCAAGCAAGACACTAAGTCGCGTCATTCCGAAGAGAGTAAGAGATGCACTGAATGCAGAACTCCGCCCACCGGAAGAAGCTGGGTTCAGGAAAGGCAAATCATGTGCTGATCGAATCGCAACTCTACACATCTTCATTGAACGTAGCATAGAATGGCAGTCAAACCTCTGCCTCGACAACTTCATCGACTTCGAAAAGGCCTTCGACAGCGTTGACCGAGAAGTAATTTGGAAACCAGTTCAACACTACGGCGTGCAGTGCCCAAATCTTTACCAACCTCAGTCAACAGTTGTCTGTATGACGGTGCCACGTGTCAGATGATCCACAATGGAAAACTCAGCGAGGCGTTCGAAGTGAGTACAGGAATGAGACAAGGCTGTCAATGATATTCCTGATTGTGGTGGACTGGATCATTCGTCAGATTGTGGGGAGTGAGAAGACAGGAATACGTTGTACTGACAAGAAGACTCCAGAAGATCTGCATTTCGCAGACCATTTATGTCTGACGTCACACAAACTCGAAGACCTGCAGGCGAAATCCAACAAACTGGCAGAACAGGCAGGCAGCGAAGACAGGACTGTAGGCGAATATAGAGAATTCGCAGGTGATGAAGATAACCAACGAACAGCGACAACAACAACCAGCACCAATCACCATCAATGGGATAGATTTGACGGAGGTTACTTCCTTCGCGTATCTAGGAAGTATTGTTTCAACAACAGGCAGCCAGAACTGATGAAGATGTTAACACCAGTGTCAGTAAATCAAGTCCTTTTGGATAACGGCTACGTTATACAAAATACGTCAATGGAGTAGAAACTGAAATAAGGCTAAATAAGTAAATTGAATTACTCAATGTAACTGAGGAGATTGAGTTGAACTCAACTAAATTTTTGTATATATATTTATGTATACAGTAGTGTAGCTTGATAATACATTTGCTAGAAAAAGGTCTCTTTACCGAATCATGTTTTTCTTTTCCCACTATGGATATGACATCCTTTTTCATTTGTTTTAAGGTTTTATATGCTTATATAGACTTCGCGTCTTCACTTACTCAGATTTTTCTTGTTATTCTGGAGTTTTAGCTAAACATTACGGCATAACACTTAAATGTATCTACTTTGTCTTACAAAATGAGACTCTGTAACCAGAAGCCATCTTCGTGGAAGTAGTTTTCAGTCATCATGAGGATTATTGAACCTGACTTCTTAGAAGATTGCAATTAACAAAAGGAAGTAACGGACAAATCGTTTTCGTGTTAAACGATGGACCAATATTTTCCAACACATTCGGTTTTCAGCTCATGATGAAATTCTCCGATCATTCGGTCAATGACAGAAGTTAATGGGCTTGAAAATCGCACTGAAGTATGGGTAAAATATTTAAAACATGTTTACAAACGGAATGGTACAAATAGAACTGTAAACAAATTTTTCACTTTTTAGTGAATTCACACTTTCAACAACAATGCATACTAATTATCCTGTATGGAAATTCTTTAAGACTATTGAGCGTGAACGTAATTCGATGCCCTACAAAACTTGATGATAATGACAGGTTATTCATAATGAAGTTATTTGTGCTTCTAAGAATCTGATGTTCACTTAGCCCTAATTATAAATTAATTCTTTCTTTCTCCGAAATATCACGGCGCATCTTTTTTATTTCAGATTCAAAGAAAGTCAAAATGAACTTTACGTTAATGAAGGTGATAATTTAATATTTATTTGTCCACGAAACCGCACATTTTCTCAAAATATTTTCTGGGTAAGTTTTCGGAGGATTTATTTAAAAACATATTCTCTATTAGACTCATGAAAATATATACAAGTCTACAGAATGATAAGGTTTTATTATTTACTATAAAGTAAAACTAATAAAATATGAAATAACAGAGATTATACTATTTTGAAGCGTGTTTTTGGAAAAACTAAATTCATATAGAAGCATATTATTGAAGCAAATCATTCGAGCCTCCCCCTCTACTTAGAATAAAGTTACTCTTCAAAAACATCCATAGCTTTTCTAGATGAAAATTTGTATATTTAACGTTTTCACTGTCGACGGAATATGTCATACTTAGAAAACGTAAGTAACTACTTGTAAGTTAAATACGTGCACAATTTAGGACTTACTTCACAAGAAACACATGTGTTAAAGATGCAACATCGCAGAAGTGATATAAAATTTTCTTTAATTAGTTCCTTTCCTATGAGTCACAATGTTTTAAGTAAATCACAAGTGTGTGATATCTAGACTAAACCATTAGCTTAGGGAAAGCGTTTGAATTTATTTACCTTAACTTCTCTAGAGCAATGTTCTCAAAATATCGATTGGTAACCAATGAATATAACAGAATGGTATATGATGGTGGTGTTTGTTCATAAGCACGTCACTTTATCAGATAATTTCCTAGGACACCGTTCATTAGTCGCACTCAGTTCGTATCTCAGATACAAAAAATGACATTTATACACCAAACGGATATGTCCTTACGGTAGCAAAATAAATATTTCAAAAGAAATCTTTTATTTAAGTTATCGTGTTCTATTAACTTCCTGTTCATTTCCTATTGAAACAGTCTACATTGTTTAAGCTATCTGCATAGTTTTATTTATACTAATGTTGAAATGATCAGATACGATTTCTTTCTTACTTTTCTGATGAAAAGTAAAGTATACACGGTTTTATTTAACATAATGTTACCGTCTTAATTATTTGAACAACCAGGAAGATAAGTGTCTATAGCACCTAGAATACTGGTTTAGACAACTTAGGGTTCACAAAATTAAATGACGATACAGTAACTTTTCTATTTGTCACAAAACTAAAGACAATAAGTCAAATGTGCAACTGAAAGACATAAGATTATACAAACTCATCAATATTTGACTCTATATTATTTGAAAGTGTGAGAAAATAAGCATGAACACAGCTATGCTTTAAAATTTTCTAATAATAATAACGGCTTTGTTCTAAACAGTACTTTTAGTACAAATATGGAATTTTCAGCATGCATACAATACTGCATTTAATTTCCTCATCACATAAAATAGGGGTAATAACTAGGTTGGGCATTTACATTGATATTGTTAAATAATAATATCAGTATAAAATTAGAAATCAGGTGAAAATATTAACAGCAATATAATAATGAAAGGAAGAATAAAAATTACCGCTTACTTAGTGGTTCGCAGTAAGTTAGTAGTGTCATGCCTTATACTTTCCTCATCACATGAAATATGTGCCTGATAAAGTATTGTAGAGATTTTATATTTAGTCGTCCTAGCATAAAGTTGCTTTTAGTCCTACCTGATGAGATGCACGGAGAGAGTTGTGTGTACAGAGGATGCTCAGGGTTCAACAGGATAATATTCGCCGGTTTCCTGCATGAGCCCATGCATCTATCCACAACAGTATTAACAAGTTGGTTTAGCGGTACCCCACTCTCCCCACTGACAGCTTCTACTTCCCTACTCAGTGTTACAAAGTCTTTCTTAAGTAGCCCAGGGAAGATTAAAGTGGGGAGCAATGAAGACGAATAGGTAGAATACAAGAATTAACAGACTTAGAAAGTAGAGACTGTGTGATGCCCGGTTGGATTAACTTCCTTACCTAGAATGTTAACCAAAATATCGTCCTAGAAACTAGCATGATCTGGGAAGATCAGTAAAGATCAGAGGAAATACACAATACAATGTATTCCACATTCCACTCAGTTTCAACTTTGGTGCCATCTATAAAAGTAGGATCATGCAAACAAACCATTTTGTGTAAGTCTCACTTGCATCTGAAGGTGAAATTAAAAACTGACATTTATAAGGATTTTGCTTAATACCACTTGACATGAACCACTGACAGATTTCTAATAAAACGCTATTCATTTCGGAACAATCTGATTAAGAAGTCAGATCATCAGCAAACCTAACAAAATTGACTTCATCAGAATGATGCAAGTCATATGAGAAAATGGAAAAGGAAAGAGAACGACACCTTAACGAACACCAGCTAGAGTAAGTAAAGCGGTGGAGAACTTCCCATTGTAAATAGTGTACTACTCTCTATCAGAAAAGTAAGAACACAAACATTTATTAATCCAGCACTCTGCTTGTGTCGCAGCAAGCTAGTTCAACAAAAGGGGCCTAGGTACACAGTCAAAGGCAGATGTGTGAAGTCAAAGAAGGCACACCAAACATGTTTGGCAACTGTGTCTATGTTAGAGACAATATCATGATGATAGACAACGGTGGCATATAAATTACATTTACTATTTTCATACACAAATTGTTTAGGGTCATTAAAAGTTTTGAATGAGGGTTCAAGTTTAGGTAAATAGTTCCTCCATTATTTTTAAGAATAGTGAGGTGATATCAATAGGCCTAGACTAAATACTTGATTCACTCGGTGATTTGGGCACAGGAACAATTTAAAATCCTTCCAAGAAACAGGCACAATCTTAGTCGAAAACGATTCAGTGAAAATGTTAGTGGGAGGATAACATGAGATGTCTTCATATTATTTGAGGATAATAGCAGGTACACCATCTGGACCAAGAGACTGGGTAGGTTTCAAGGATTGGAGGCACCTTAGGAAGTTATTTGCAATAATACCAGAAAAGCAATCATTCTTTACACTTGTAGCATTAGAAGTCATAACAACTGCTGAAATCGCCAAACTTCAACATTTACCTTGAGCATAGGAGAAAACTCTGATACTCAGCTTTCTAAATATGAGAAACGCAACGAAATATTACCCTAATACCCCGAAATGATAACTCCCATGCTTTTTTCTTAATTTATCTATTTATGAAGTCTGTGGGCTTTAATTTCACAGTGAATATAAAGAATTTACGGGTTACAAAACTTGTGTCTGATTTTGGTATGTGACTTGTAGTTTGTTTATTTTCTGAATCATTAAAAACGCTTATTAATTACATCTAAGACATATACGAAATACCCACGATATTAGATAAGTCTCATTATTTCAATCTGAGAGTGATAATACAAATGATTAAACCAATTGTTGTTACGTATAAATAGAACCTCAGTGTAGACGTAAAACCAGTTCATATTCATTACCTCTTTATTTCCAGTTTATATGGCATCACCCTGAACTTCATTGTATAACTCCACATAATACTGATGCACTAACAAATATAGTCTAGTGAGTCATAGGAGTCATTAATTACAAGCACGAGAAGTAATGTAGATAACATTTTTGGCACCACTTTCTCAATATTCAGCAAAGCAGTTGTGATAATCAAAAGCCATTCACTTTTGAAATGAAATACTACTAGATCCGAAAAATATCTTTACCTGTGAAATTTTCAATTACATTTTTCAGATAGTACAATTATAGTTAGAATTGTGCATAGCTCAAATAATTCAGAGTTTTATACCAGTTTTTGTCGCTCAAAAGCATGATACTTATCTGCATTTAAATTAAATTTTTATAAGTCTTATGCACATTGCACTCATTCAGTTAATTTATGTAGTGATACACAATATTCATGAAGTCGTTAGTTTTCATATTTTATGAGAAAATTTAGAATGAGTACGTTTTTTCTCACAGACTGACGATCCTCGTGTACTAATGAAATGCAATGAAACTCTGCCTATTAAGGTTATCAAGCTTTTGGATTGTTTTGGCAATGATTCAATCAGGGACTTCGTGCTCAAGGTTAGTCAATTCCCGGAAATAGCATCACTGCCAAGTTTTCATTACGACACTCCAGTGCATTTTGTGGGTGAGTTTAATACTTTGAATGATCCACTTTTTTGTCACCAAGTTAATTAAAGTCACGTTTTTTACTATTATTGCATAACATTTCGACATGTGTTTGACCTACGTTTTCACTGCCATTCTCTTACACACAACCACAGCGATTAAATCTCATTGAATATTGAATGTTTTCAGCTCAACAGTTTGGTATTACTAATTAGGAAATTCTATGACAACTAAGTGATATATGTCAGTACAAATTAACACTACTTCAGAACAGAAATCTTTCCACACAAACCAAAAAGTGTATAATAACATAATCAAAAGTAAATTAAGTAGTGAAGTAATAGACATATCTAACCATCTGCAAACATTCGAAAACCATTAATTTCGTAGTGTAAGTCATTTTTGGCTGTTAGCGGTTTAGATAAAACTGCTGTCAGAGTTTAAATAGTACTTGAAAATGTTAAATTATTTAAAAATATTTTATTAACTATTAGATATTACTAAGTGTATGCAAACGTGTTGAATTAAACAATCAACGGTTTCATGAAAGTGCAACATATGGAATAATAACTGCCTTACAGTTACTTATTGATCGTACATGATACTCTCGATTATATAGAATTAACAATAAGTTCATATCTTGGTCATATATCATATATCTAAAAAATTCCAGCACACAAGAACTAACTACATCACTGACAACTTTAACTTCAGGTAAATAGCTTGGATTTTTGAAGCATTACTTCTCTCAAGAAAACCTTTTAGGAATAAGATGCCATGGTGATATTTATACAGGTTCTTTCGTGAAACAAAAAGTACGTACAAAATGATTAGTTTGACTATATTATGAAAAACATATGCTTGCCCACATGATAAATGGCTAGAATAATTTTCCGTAATAGTAAGTTAATCAAATTTAGAAAAATAAGTTATTTCCATCCTAAACTTCATACTCTACATAATAATTTCATCCCACACAGTATCGTACAGTATCTAGATTAGTGAGCGTATTATTTCTTTGTATTCTCCAAGACAACAGCCAAGTGCTCAGTGCGTCTCAGAATGTGAACGATTAAAAGAACGCGCATATGAAAATGACTTATGCAGCGTTCGTATAATCTACAAAGATATAATTTCATTGAAACCGTTTTGACCGGAGTGACCTTCGCTTATTTTCATTTAATGTTACAAAATTGACTTTGTTTGCAATCATTAATATTAAATTTTGTATATTTTATTATTCCTATTACTCTCCCTTTCAGCTTTTATTGACCTTTTCTTATATATTTATTATAGCTCAATCTGTTATTTGTCACAATAACAACTTCCGTCTCAGCGTCAGACTGTCTCCTCCTACTATTACAGGTGTTGGTGATAGACCCAGTAATCATTTTCAGCCTAAGATAAGATCTCGACTCTTTAATTATTCTAGAAAATGTAAGTTAATATTCATTAAAAGCTAATTGTTGACTTATCATTCTTCTATCTTCATCAGCATTTTCAACAAGTGATTTTGATTTGTAAATCCAAACACAGTCCTTGAGTTTATTCACTAAATTATTCTATACTAATATCAGGTCGTTGAACGATAGACCCTTTTGTTAACATAAGACCATTTCAGAAAGAGGTTCTTACTGCAAAAGCTTTTTATTACCTTAAATTTATTACGTTTTATGGTTGCCACCTGAAAGGCAGACTAATTGGTTGAGATCTCCCAAGATCACCAGTTAACAACTCAACAGCATGTATATAAAACTGTAAAATGATTTTTATTTCAGTAAAATGTGTCGGCTTATTGGACTGTTTATAAATTAAGATATTATAATTGAGTTAGAATGCCTTTTGGGGAGCAACTAGAAATATAAGAAGCATACCAGTAGTTATCGGAAGCTACTAAAGGTATGTTTATAGTTAATTAGCTTCTTTATAGAAAATTTCTCGAAATTAATATTTACTTACGTGGTGGTGCAGTGACGTTTTAAGATAATCTCCACAGATCATGTACTTTTACTAAGAATTTATATCTGTCATCCATGGATAATATAAGCTAAGTGAATAAAGTTTATTTCTCCTCCGGAAGTCTGTTTACACTTTCATGCATTAAATTTTTTTAAATCGAATGTTTACCACTGGAAAGTTTATTTGTTTATCAAATCACAGGTAAAAACCTAAGCAATTTCTTTGATACCTTCGGATAAATTACTTTTAACATGACATCTTTTTAGGTAAGGAAAGATGCTGAAATATGCTTCAAATAATAAGAAGTAGAAAATCTTTTATTCCCTAGTACTTTCATAGATTCGTAAGTTATTTCTACACCGTTCTTACTGGAAACATTATCAATAACTCTATTGTTCTTTCCAAATTATTTAGCATCTTCAAACTTAAACAGTGCACTTTATGACCAAATACAAAATGAACAAGAAGGTTGGAAGCAAAATCTGTCGTCGTCAACATATCGAACTCCTAGAAGCAATGGTAAAGAAAGATGGGCTTGGACTGAGTACAGATTTTTACTTTTACCAGCCACCTTAGCATTTTTTACACTTGTTGGTATGCAAATTGTTCTATGCGGATTTTGGTTGTCAAGTTCATTTACAAATAAATTTCAAAATTGTTTTAATAAATCCAAGCACATAAAGAGACCACAACCTGGCTCAAATCACAAAGAGACCGAGAACGAATTGCAAAGTCCCTTTTTTTATACACCCGGATATATTCCTGATGGCGAAAAATGCTTATGCTGGAGTGTGGCATCATTAACAAACAGTTCTAGTGTGATATACACAATGAAAAACAACTATTCCAATTCCACACATTTTAATTATCGTAGTCAGTCAAGTAATTATGATCATCACAACCATTATTGTTGTAATAACTATCAAAGTCAAAATTATCAGTATCAGCAGCGTCCACTACTCCTCAAGTATTCAGCTAAAAACTTTGGGTTTGATAAATTTCCTGCCACACAAATCATTCCAGACACATTGACTGTTTTATCAAATCATTTTTGCGAAATACCTGATGTCAGATTCTGCAGTAATCAAAAGCAGACGGTAACACAACCAGCTTATACAATTTTGGAATTTGACAATATGTGCGAAAAAGTATTTTAGAACCGCTAAGATAAGAACTGAATCCGTTTTTATATGTATTTAATGGTTTCAGTGTTGTAAAATTTTTCTTTCCTCAAATAAAAATACATATCTGTTAGATTTATTAAGAAAACTAATATAATTCAGATTGATACAAGTCCTATTCCTAAGCTGTGGTTCTGTAGTATAGTCAAACAACAAGATAATTTGAACATAATTCCAATTATTTAATTTCTATTTATTCATATCACGTGACATAAGTTATTTGTTCACTGCAAATGAAAAAATGACAAGCATATGCTTTACCGAAATATGTGTGTTACTGCACATATGATGTATTCGTTTTACACTATATTGTTCACTTTTTATTTTCAAAAGACTAATACAACATATATTACGATATAAATGGTTTACTTTGCATTTTACCAATACATGAACAACTTTTTCTTATCTTTACTCGTCAATTATTATCAATGGGTTCTTGTTATATGTAAGTCAGATATTAGGTATGTTTCAGTGAAATTTTTCTTCAGATGTTTATGTGTTTTACAAAAACCACTAAGCATTCTCAGCAGTATCTTCAGACATACTTAATTTGTAGAAAGAATTAGTTATACTCAAGAAAAAACAGTCGTCATAAGAAGACTGAAAAATAATACCTCTTAACTTTATTGGTAACAAAGTAGATTGTTCTTTAACAGAGTTCATACCTTTCCTGTGATCACATTTTGTGCAGTGGAGCGTTGAACAAGTAAATATCAAAACCAGACAGTGATGCCTACACATTTAACTGAATACATATGCAGATATACAAAATGCCTCAAAACAGTATTTTCCATTAAATTACTTCTCTCAACATTTTTAAAGTCAGACTCATTCTTCATGTGCTTAAACAATTTGCATAAAATAGTCAGCTAATTATTTCATCCTTAAATAGGTTACAGTATATTTAATTATGTCCGTAGCATTTCCCCCCTTTGTTCGCTTAGTATTTCTTACTGTACTTTGTGCTATCCGATTGCTACTATGATAGGAATAATAAAAGTACCGATGGCAAATATAAAACTTGCGTCTAAAACTTGTGCAACTAAAATAAAATTACTGATGATTCAGTTTTTCGAAGTAAGACACACATCATTCCGTGGTAAAAACTAATCAACCGCTGAAAACTAGTGAACCAATAATCCGAGACTTTATGTATTATTTATCTTGGTACGTGACCAGATGTTTATTTGATAGTTGAGTAAATATTATCAAACAAAAAATAGGGATGAAACTTGAAATTTTCCATCGTTTGATTTCAGTGCTTGGTCTGTATCAGTATATCGAATACTAGTGCAGAGAGCTTGATAATTTTTTTAGATCACCTTAGTGTTGTGCAGACCTCAGCTGGAAAAATTGACACTTGCCTGGATCCAGATGTATTCAGCTAATGATTCTCAAATAAGATAAGACACGCCCTGAATCCCGTGGCCAGTCACCACCAGTTAAGTAATTAACATTGTCTCCACATATTATTCAACATAAGGCACACAGTTATGAACAGTTTCGAATAAATGAACGTTTGATACGTATCCATTTTTATTGTGTTTTTTTCTATTAAGTCATCTTAAGGAGAACATTATAATGTGTAACATTTAATGAAAATATCAACGTACAAACTGTTAATAATAATAATAATCTACTTTATTACAGAAACAGTACTTGTAATACAGAATGGAGTTCTCAGGATTTGTCACAATATTGCATCTGGTTTACTGAAAATATAAATAAAATTATAACAAAATTAACCAGAGGGATTTGTCCACATTTACGGTATAAAGTCAAAAATATCTGAAGTACAAAATAAGAATAATAAATATAACAATAATAATAACAGTGATTTTGTTCCAAACAGTACTGTCAATTCAGTTCGGAAATTTTAGCATGTTATAGATTATTGAATCTAATGTTCTGTTGAAATAGTATAGGGAAGGGATAGACAGAATTAACAGTTATAACAAAACTTAAATGATGTTTACACTTTTGAGAAAATAAACAAATAAAAACAATAAATTGCGAGTATACAACTTGGCCACTGTGGTAGAGTCAACTCCATTATAGATAAGATTTTATAACATTGCGTGATCTTTCAAAATAAAATCTTATCTATAATGGAAAAATTGCGATGATTATAAAAATAAGAAGAGCAATAACAATAAAGCTTGATATTATAAGGGTGGAGAAAATGGTTTATTTACTAGTACAAAGAAAGTTAGTTAGTTCATGCCTGACACTATTTTCATCTCATAAAATACGTGCCAAATATGGTATAGTGGAATTTTTATACTTAGACGTACGTGAATAAAGTCATCTGAAATGACCTCTTGTTTTATCTGAGAAGACACAAAGTTGGAGCTGCGGGTAAAGTGGATACTCACATTCTGACAAAATTCCTTTAGCAAATTTGTTGCATGAAATCAAGTGCCTATCAATGACGATGTCAACGATATGGACAAATGGGATACCACTCGCCTTACTGGCAGTCTTCAGTAATCAACATATTAACTTGAACAAAGTGACTCAGTTAGACATAAGAATTTTTGAGTCATGCCGGTTACCACTCATTGTTTGAGCATTTCACCACGAACAACTTAGATATATACATCAAATGGGGTGCTAAAACCACTCGTTTCCCAAAGATGTGACAAAAGCCATAAGTCTATCCTCAAGACTATACAAAATGTAAGCTCAACTATTAATCTGCAAAGTATATGCATCATATTTTGCGTTAAATGTTAACCCAATGAAAAATGAACTAATCGTTAAATTTTATTTACAGCTATATTTTCGTGACAAATGGTTCACTTAATTTCTTTTATTATAGAATGAATAAAAAAGTTGAGTAGGCATATACTTTACGTTCCATGAGTTCACTCAAGAATCAACATCAAGAGAAAATTTTATTCTATTTTCATTCCTTTGTATGGTTATTTACGTAAAAACAAATAATTACTGATACCATTTACACAACCGGTGACCCAGTTGATAATGCATTGTCATTTCAAACGATGGATGCTGTGTCCGTCTCATTGGAGACTACATCACTCAATGGGATGCATATACATTAAGTTGACGATATGCACTGTGTGAGGCGAATTATATTTCACTGTACTTTGCGGACTACGAATCTGGTTTTCTTCCACCTTATCGCCAGCGCAGCAGATAAACATACAAGTGTCGTTATACCTACCTAACATATTTCATACTCCTGTTGCTAGAGCTCCTTGTTTATACTGGAAAGCTGCTTTTTCTTTTAAATCCGTAAGAAATAAAATGTACAACTTTGCATAATACGATGATCAGTGTTTCAACATATTCTAGCAGAATTTAAATTTTTTTAATTTTATTATTTTTTTTATTCCTTCACGTTCCGAGTAGAACATAGGGCTTCAAGCTGGAGGCTTGAAGTTTCTGTAGCAGTGTTATTTTTACAGGATGCGGTTGCTAGCCTCATTCCCAACCTTTCCTCTTAACCAGCTTTATTTCTGTTTTAGCGAGGAAAAGGAGTGCGTCGGCAACAAAGGATAACAATTTATTTCCATGAAGACTGTGATAATCTTGATTTAAACAACATTTAAATTAAAATTAAGTCAGAAGTGCCTACATTTTAAACCAGTATGTGAGTTGATCATACCCAAGCTTTAGCATTTTGGAACTTATTTCTTCTTTGAATTCACCTTTCACCAGCGATTATATTTCTATTAGCTTCAAAAGCCGAAATTAGGTACAATCGTTTCTTTTAAATAACACTTTGTTTGTGTCCCTGTGACAAACAACTTTTGAAAAGGATGAAGAATTCTCGGTACATGTTTTCAGTATATTATTCAAAAATAAATGTTGAACACAGTTCAAGTAAAGGATGGCTACAAATTTACATTTCGCAATTGCTTATCATTATGAAAAGTCAATAAACTGGAGTTTCCTTATAGTCAATACTTGTTATGTTGATATTTTTTACTTTGCAGCAGTTTAGCAGATTACAATTATCTTCAAAAGACTAAGTAACCTCCACTAAACACTTCTGAAATGCAAGAACGAGATATAGTTTCTTCAAGACTTTAATAACAGTGAAATATATAGTTTGTTGAAATAAGTTCAAATTAAAATCACTAAAATAATATCTCATAAAAACAGTCTAAGTAAACAACTGATATTCATAAGAGTAATCTTTATTCGTAAATGTGATGCAAAACAAGCAACACCTGCTCATTGGGTGGAAGTGAATTTAGTGTACGCATATATGTTCAAAAACATATCAAGATACATTGCAAAAATATGAAATTTGAAAAAGGTATTCTTTTTTGGAATATGGTGCATCCTATATGAAAAGAGACGAATTAACTTAAATTAACTTAAAATAAGTAAGCTTTGTCCTTAATATCTGAATATTCCATAATACTGCATCACAGTGAATAAGTTGTTCTGCATATCCAGGATAGTATCATACACTGTAATCATTTACTTATTAGAATGGGTAAATATTCAAAAAGAAATTCAGAAGTGATAAAAAGTTATTTTGCGAGACTATCTAGTATACTCATGGATTGGCAGACTTTGCTACTGATTCACAGTAAAAATAACCTAGGCAAACACAGCTCGAGTTCAGATATCTATTTCAAGTTTTAATCCAACTTTTTATATGATGACCACTTTAAATCGAATGGGTGATAACTCTAGGTGAAACCGGCGACTACCTATTGTCTAACCCTGAGATTTACCAGCACTGCTTTGAGACCAACCTACCAATCACGTTATCTTTTTTTCAGGCGTTAAATTGCATAGACTCGACTGGTTATAAGTCTTGTCAGGAGGAGACATCAGTTACAGATCCACTAAAAATCAGGAATTACTGGTCGTCCATTTCGTCCTACTTTGGGACTCTTCAGGAGTAAACGTCCACTGGGTTTTGAACCCAGGACCTTCTGATCACAAGGCGACCTCTTAGACCCCTTAAACACTGGGGCCCGGTCCGATGGTCAGTGAATTCGAACTTCTGACAGTTCGCGATAAATAGTGCAACCACCGGCTAATGTCATCGGAAAGTAACTGCCCTTCTGCCTGACTTTATGGATCCTGCCTGTCACGACTTTTCACTTCTGATATTCTCTAACTGATGTAAGGTCGTTGCACAAATAAATTTGGTACTGACTAACAGCTAGCTCAATACAGGAGGTTACCTGTCGTTTTAGTGGGAAGTTGTAGCCAGTGCGGTCCACGAAGTCAGGAAAGATAACAGTTACTCACTGAGGACATTGGCTGGTGGTTGCGCTGTGTATCACTAAGTGGCGGAAGCTGGAATTCGTGGACTATTGGTTCGGGTCCCAGTGCTAGAATGGCTTACGAGCTCGCCTTATAACCAGAACGTTTGGAATGAGCGAACCGGCAATCCTGATGTCCCAGGTGTATGCAACATTCTAATACGAAAATGCTATGCATTAAATGAATGGTGCAGGAAAGTTAACTCATAAAATCGACAGTTATAATGTCTTTAGGAATTTTATTAGAAGCTGATAAAAACGAGGTTAAGTTAAGAAACTTTCACACACTTCTACCCTACTAGTTCTTTGTGTAATATGCAGCTGTTATATGAAGCTTGCAATTTTACTGAATATATATATATATATATTTGTACATGTGCGACTGCACAGCTTGAGAATGGTATATCTGAAAAGAGTAATTCTTCACCTAATGCCTGTTATTTTTTATCTCTTGATGAGATTTTTAAGCTTTTCCACATATTAGGAAGTCCTTTAACTAATATCGTGTGTTATTTCCTCAAACAGTCAGATCTCACTGGATACTACCTTCAAATACTTTATGTTTATGCAGCAAGCTTCTATACAAACGCTACATAAATCATTTTGCTACCTTTCGACCTCATTCAAAAAGATGAGTATCCAGATTTTGATAGCCAAATAACACTTATTATTCCACACTCCATTTCATAAACCAAGAATAAGTTAAGAAGAAAACAGAAGAATATCTGGCAAATGTTTAGGAACCTAAGACACATGTGAAAATACTTCTGTCACTGTCAAGAATTGACAAGTTTGGGAACTTCTTCATGCTTACGAATTGCTCTTTCTAAACTTTTGTATTGTGAAATATTAATACACCATCTGACATAATGTAATGTTGAAAGATACGTTTCATTAGAAGTGCACACATTTATAGTATCACTATTTAGACAAAAAGTTTAGCTTATTTTTTTATAACATCTTTCTCACTAGTGCTATCTGCTGACAAATCATTCTAATTCACAAGCTCATAAAAGGCAGAATTCGCTTAAACTGTTGTGCAACCGTGCCCATATATACTTATATAAATGCATACATTTAAACATAAATATCAGCAAGCTTTTGGTTTTTTAATGAATACAGTAGATAAATAATGATAATAAATGGGCGTTATGAAGTCGTCAAATAAAGCGCATTTCCTATGTTTATTTTGCTTTGGATGGTTGCTAGCTGATCAAAGAGTTTTTTAACCAAACTTAAAATTGCCTAGTAACGTAGACAGTTGGTTATATACGAAAAGCACGAAAAGTCTTTCTTGACAAGACTAAAGATTAGTATGCCAGAATCATTTCACGTCAATAATCTGTTAAAGGAGACAGTAAATAAATACTAAGTCTGATTTAAACTGGTAAGTATTACTTCTGAAATAGAGATGTGGCCAAATAACGTAACTGACACAAGGAAACGAAAAAACAGATTTAAATGTATGATACTTCCCAGCTTTAGGCAGCCAGCTTATATTTGTGCTACCGAAAAATCTCATCGATATTTCACTGATATTTTCTCCCATTCAGTATGTTTAAATCTGATAAAATATGGCCTTTAATTACGTTTTATGTTTTGGCGATTATTTAATGTGTTTACCATTTGCCGATTTGCAAGTTCCTAGGTATCGTGAGAAAAAAACATAATCATGGGTTGGGGTGTATTGCAATTGAAGAGATAGCTGTACATGAGTTGTGTCAGTGGTTCACAGAATATATTCTTGAACCTTAATGCTTGTGTATATTTGTTCATCTGTTTGCTTTCGATTTATGTTTCTTTCCATACTTGTGATGATTGTAGCTTTTCAAAATCAGATCATCCACAATTAATTGCACTGATTATTTCTAACAACAACATATCCACAATTATTAGGGCAGAAAAAATGACTAACATCCTAGTGATGAAAGGGGTCTTTTCTCAAAAAAATGATAATGAGAAACATATTATTCACTAGTTTACTCAACAACATTCGTGTTGTAATTATTTCTATTATTGTTTAAACGAAAACAAAACCAATTCTCAATGCAACTTTTCGTTTTAGAAATAATTTTCATCCTACTACTCTTCGCCTTTTCGAATGAATAATTTTAAGATGGAATAATAAAGTTAATTTTGTTATTTTCATTATACGAAGAATGATTGCTATTTTTTTGGCGTTTAGTTCGCTATTCTAATGCTCTTTTGGTAAAATAGTGGTGAATGGAAGATCACCATGAAAGTTATCCAAAAAGGCAAACAGAGTTAAGTGTAAAACAGTGGCAGATGGGATGTTCTCTATTATTTTTCTCTCTTTTCTAACGCTAAAGAAATTAATTATAGCATTTTAAGAAAAATCAAGATATTCACAGTTCTTGTACTAATGAAACCGTCTTTTTCCTCTGTTTCAAATAACATGCAATTATTTAGCAAAAGTGTACTACGTATGATCGAACTAAATAAAACAAAATTAATCGATTTGATTAAGGACATTTACACATGTCTGATACACGCGTTCATATATACGTGACTAACTGGTTTCAACATTAAACTTTGCGCAGAGTTTTCCTGTGTCGGGCTATGAGAAACACTTTGTGTGTGGGGGGGGGAGGCTGATGATACTACGGTCGGTCGGTTTTCAACATAGAACTTTGCACCGATGTGCAGCAGTTAAAGTTGCCACACTCCATGTAGCACACAAAGCAAGAGAAGAAAGTAAAAAGGGATGCAAAATAGAGACAGTAAACAAAGATATGAGGCAAAAAGAATAGTAATATCGAAGAACCATATAGTTTTATTGGATATTATGAGTCACAAGGAGTGGATGCATCTGCACCAGCCATTGAGAACGATTTTGGGCCAGATCTATCACAAATTGTCTCTAGCCATTGGCTTTTATCATCCCGATGACCCCAACCAGGAAGTCTACACCTTCCTACGTGACTGGCTTAAACTAAATGTTGTGGACTTCATTGACCGGTACCATGTTTCCGTTTGAACACCACTAGATCTTTTCCAACCTGATTCATCCATCCTATGTCACTTAACATCGCCTGTTGAGGAAGGCGATGGCTAGGCATGAGTAACACATCTCCTAACCATCTCAATAGATGTAGCTTCACAACCTTGTCGACTGATTTCCCCTCCTTAACTAGCACTTGACCGATTTCCAACCTTAATATTTCTCACCCTTTTATACCGCCTAAAATGGGAGATAGAATAGATACTTATGATCAAAGAGAGCTAGTCTTTTCATGTCTTCCATTTTCAATGGCTGAGTCTCGCAGTCATAAAGGAGGACAGAGTTAACTGCTGAGCAGTACACACGTCCTTTGATCGATAACCGGATATCACGTCTACTCCAGAGACGGCGTAAACTGTCATATACAAAACGAGCCTTCTGTATCCGTGATGAGATTTCTTCAGTGATCAACCCATTGGGCCGGCTGATGCAACTTCCCAATTAAGTGAAGTGGTCAACACGCCCTACCACTTCAGTCTCTATCTTTAAGCTAGGAGTGGGTCAGTTTAATTCAGTCCTATAGCACAATCTTACATTTGATTGCAACTAATTGGGTGCCAAACGTCCTTAGATTTCTGCTCAGGCTGTCCAGAAGACTCTGCATATTTTCAGCATCTTTACCTAGAAGGACTATAACATCCGCACATTCTAAGTCAGCGAGATTATTTCCTGGGAACGAGTTAATCTCCGAGTCACTGAAGTCAGTTAGGGTTAAGTCCATTAGTACATCTATGATGAAACTAAACAGAAATGGGGAGAGTGGGCATTCCTGGAAGCCACCATTGGTCGTTATCACTTCAGATGGCAAATCTGTAAGCTCTTATACAGCTGCGTGAATTCTAGTGAAGTGCTTTGATAAATGCAACATACTTTCTGAGGACTCCTTTCTCGTCCAGGCATTGCCACAACACCTCTCGGTCGAATTCCTATTTAAGGTCAAGAAATATGGACACTGCTGGATGCTAGTAAATATGCCTTTGTCCTAGAATTTGTCTAAGGGTGAATATATGATCAATACACCCTAGACCTGTTCTAAAGTCTGCCTGGTTTCCTAATATTGTATCTTCTCAAGCGCCACTTAATCTACGCATAATAATTGTGCCTAGAACTTAAGATATCATATTAGTCAGTCTTATCCACCTTTGATTATCACGGGAAGACTTGTTTTCTTTCTTGTATACTAGGATGATGAATGAATTACCCCAGTTCAGCAGGACTATCTGTGATCCCCAGACGTTGCCTAATACCTTAGGTGGCCCGGATAGTAAAATGTTGCTAACGTCGTTAAACACCTCTGGAGTAATTCCATCAGGTGATGCACAAGTAAAGTGTTATAACATATCGATTAGTATTTACACTTATTCGTATATTCAGACTCTGAGTTAATTTAAATATTACTTGGTTTTATTTCATTTAACACTATAAGTAATCACCTCCATTTAAGGCAGTGGGCGAACGCTACGTTTGGTTGGATTTAGAGTCAGTTAGGTTTACTTTTCACTACACACACCTCACTGCTAACCAAAACTTTGTTCCAAAATATATTTTAACTTGAGATATCACAGATTCACGAAACAACACCGATAAGTTTGGTAATTTTCAATCACTTGATTTGTCACAAACTGTCTAGTGTTTCAAAACACTATTTCGAAATTTATTATAATATGCTTTACAGATTACATCTTCATACACTAAATGAAAGTGAGAACATTCCTAAATGTATGTAGCCTGTCTTATTCATGAGTGCCTATCGTAACCAATGTAGTTCTTAAATGAACTACTTACTAAAAAGAGAATTTAAAACGTATCAATTGATTGTTGTCTGAAAGCATAAATCTCAGAATAAGTTGGAAGTGCCTATTGGTTTTGCGAGCATATTACATTGCTTTACTGGGAAAATAATTATCCTTTTATTTTTCCTTGGCAGACTTAGTATTAAGATAGCATCAAATGTTTTAACCCAAATGACAGAATGTACTGTGATGCAAAAAAATATAGAATACAAAGTGAGTCAAAAAATTAATCTGATCAGACATATCCACAGATGTCTGCTTCTAAAACTTTTATATTATTTTCAGCTATGATAAAGTTTAAAACAGCAAAATGGTCGATAATTTTTTATTTGTGATTAATAACATATATAGGTTAATAACTAGATACTCAAACTAAATTACTTCAATAAAAGACCATGAATTATGTTCTAATCTCCGCAACATGGAATTCATCTGACGAACACACCGAAAACCAGGTAGATTTCATCTGAATCTCAAGGAAGTGGAGACGTGGCCTGCTGGACACAAATCAGGAAGGCAAGCGGATGTGTCCCCAGACCGTCATCTAGTTCAGGGAGTCTTCAAGGTGAAGCTGAAATCCCTCAAAACAACTGGAGACAGACCACAATTCAAGTCCAACACTCAGAAACTGAAGGACGAAACTACAAGGGATACCTTTGCTGCAGCCATCAGAGCAAAGTCGGAGACACTACATGGCGTCACTGAGGAAACCTGTGTGGAAGAACATTGGAACTCTCTGAAGGTGATGTTGAACGAAACATGTACAACTGTTCTAGGAAGAAGGAAGAGACACGACAAGGAATGGCTCTCAACCGACACCCACCTGGAAGTTAATCGAGGAGAGGAGGATGGTGACAGAGAAGATGACTCAATGCAAAGATGGACAATGAAAGGAGAAGCTGAGTTCAATGTACACTGCACTGAATAAAGGAGTGAAGAAGAGTGGTAAGAAAGACAAAAGACAAATCTACGACACACTGGCTGGTAACTGAAGCAGAACAGGCAGGTCGAAGGTGAAAGAGACCTCGAAACGTTATACCAGATATCGGCGTTTCTATCCAGAGAAATGACAACGCAGGTGAAACCTACAAAATATGTTCAAGGAAACCTGACTACCACCAAACAGAGCTGATCTTTTCAAAGAAATCTTGAATCGACCGACACCTGAAACTCGCCCAGAAATACCATCAACAGCACACACACGCAACTTTCAGGCTGTTCCAAGTTATTAAAAGGCATAACTACAATGGTGAGTAAAATGCTGTATTCTGAGTTGTTATTGAGAGACGTAGTATGATTCTGTTTGAATAAAGAGAATAGACGCTTCCTCTTAAATACGAAGTATGATTACACACAGGCACATTAAAAATACAAGTTAAATATGAAAGCTATGGTTCTTCATATGCTTGCAAACTAAAGAAAATCCAAAATAAACAGGGTCTAGGGAATAAGGTAAATGAAAACAAATTAGTCTGAAACAGACGCTTTGAGTGATCTCCGCTTTTTGTAATGAGCAGATATCATGTTACCCTCTTGATGTATATTCAGTTTATTTATGCCGTATTGCCAAATGGCTATTCTGAATCTATATGATTATTTATGGATGTGATATACTTTTGTAACAACAGAAGACAAGGGTCAGGCAACAGATCATTTTTTAAGGAAATCAACGCATATTTATATATTTTCATGTACATTACTATGGATATTTAAGCAAACAAACACAGTCTTCCGATTGGTTGTTTCTCACGTAAAGTTAATCTTTCATCTATTTGTGACTGTTTCTTGAATGTCAAATCATCTATATGTTAACTGCATCCGCCTACGCAAAGTCTGCTGTGGTCGGTTTTGAATCAATCTTTGTTCATATTTTCTCACGACAAATCTTGGGAACGTAAATATTGACGTAAATTACTGTCTACCAATTTGGCTAGTAGACAGCTCTCACCACACTTTTGCATGTTTTAGACATAATTTTAAATTAAAAATAATCTCCGTGACAAAATCAAATCGCTTAATTACACAGACATCTCTAACCAGTCTATGCAATCTTGACATTCCAAATAAATATAGTTTCAGAAAATGAAAAGTAGACGGGAGGAAACGATAACTACTAATACGTTGAAAATTAAAATAAGGGAATATGGGGATTAGCTGCAAAACCCTAGTATTGCAAGTTGTTATGCAATACATTGCTAAACGTGACATTAGGCATTTTATGGCTGGACATCAATTAATTTTTTTATTATCACTGGTTACGTATTTCTTTAGTGTTTTATCCGAATCATGTTGAAACATTCATAGTTAACTTAACATGTACACTTGGATTGTGTATCTAATCCAAAAATATTTCTTCACTTTCTAACCAAATTTTATATCTCTCCAGCTAATTACCTGATTATTTACATTCGCATTTGTTTATCTTTGCGTTTTCTGTTTACGTACAAAGTATTGGCAAATATGTACGTAATATATTCAGCCATCAAGAATTTTAGTAAATTGGATAGGTATACAGTGCGAAATTGTGTTCAACTATAAATATGAGGTTTATTAACAAACTATCATATGAGTGTACTTATAAATTTTGTCTGTAATTCTTTTGACTTGAATGGAATTGCGATTATGTTTAACACTCCCATGTGTATGTCTTTTTCCGACATTTGAAACGCGCCATATATCAAAACAAATGTTCAGCAATCAAAATATATTCAAAAGATTTTAGAATACTTTAAGCATCAGTTAACAACAATGCAGATAAATTACTCAACATTTATCAAGTGAATATTTAACAACAACGAAAAACACGACTATTATTAAAGCAAACTGAAAGTATTATGTAAATTTTGCTGAAAATTTTTATACTTGAGTATTTTGTTTTACATTGTATCATGCAACATAAACGTTTTGTTTTCACAGTTTAATAACACGAATACTTTCATGTGATTTGAGATCAAACTTAGTTTATTAAGGTAAAGATCTTACAACGTGAAGCATATATTGTTACTATTAGTGATGAGATAAGTTATATAAGTTCTTGAAACTACTGAAAGTTGGAAAACATACTATCAAATTCTAAACACAGATTGCTTTCTTCGCCTCTTTAATTTTATTCTTCTTGGATATATATTGTTTGTGCAAACTTCACTTGGGAGTACCATGCTTTTATAACATGTGAGATAGTTAAGAATGAGAAGGAGAATTCGAAAAGTATGAAGCAGGAAGCAACTGTATAGGCCTAATTGACTTGTAATAATTTTTTAGGAATTAGTCTGAAAGTTCATTTTTATTGACCTTACATTTTATCACTACCGAGGGAATTTGAAAGCTAATCAGTGAATGCTGGACTATATTTCTCGATGAAAATTACTAGTCTCAGTGAACAAAATATCATTAGCTCTTTATTTTAGCAGCATATAAAAATAAGTAGTCACGTTTGCATGTTTTCTTACAGCTTACTGTGAAGCCTTTAGTTATTCACATGATAAAGTAAAAGTAATACATTTGACCTGAGAAAAAATCCCTGGAATATCTTTTTCCACTGGTACATATGAATATTTCTGGCAGTTATGTCTTCAGTTTCCTGACAAGTTAGGTAAACGAAAACTGCATGTAAATGCATATTGTAAAAAGATATCAGTGACAGTCTTTTATTTTCGTAATGTAAAACTAGTATCGGGACACAAATCATTATTTATTGAAAGAGTGTTACCACACAAATTTGGCTTTGACACTAATCCGTCTCTGTTTTTATCACTTGCTAATAAAGTGCTTCTTTTTCGTTAGACACAGAATAGAAGTGCGTAACTTATGTTGTTATCATTAAGGAACTATGAATTTCTCTACCAACCAAATAATATGGCCACCCGTTGAATTCCATCCACCCACTGAACTTCCTTAATAGCATTGCATGTGTATGTTTGAATGTTTAAAGGAAATGTTAAAAGACTCAGTTCTGTGGTCGACGGTCATTATCTGAACAAATATTTGAGTTATATGTTCACGGGCGTAAGCCCTCAATTCCTATGGTTCAGAATTTTTCGGTAACATAGGCTTTTTCAAAAGGAGTCAATCGATAGATTCAAATTTATGCGTATTTACGTATATAAAAATAACCACTAAGCTCTAATACTAGTTAAACACTGTCCTGGTTTTCTCGGAAATTCGAAGGTAAAGTGCGAAAACTAACACCAGAATAATTAAACACACATTTAAAGTACTTAATATGCATCCTCCATGTACAAATGATGAGTTGAACATTATAGTTGTGAACTGTTGTGCGAAACGTGTACATACACATACATTTGTTTCCGACAGAACTGATATGTGAAAACTGAATGGTTCAGAAATGTCACTTTACAAACAAAAACAACAAGCGGTTTAGAAATTCATTTTATGCTGAAAACAAAATTCCTAAAACCACTAGAGCGTGAAAATGAAATGAAATCTAACAAGTGCATATCATATCCTTCTCCTCTTTATTTCAACTGCAAGCGAGTTGTTTTCTAGTAAAATATGCTAATTCTTTGTCTAGTCACTTGACAGAAATATAGTAACTATTTCGATGGTTGAGATTTGTACGGCAGCTGAAAGAAATATTCATTAGGAAATATTTCTTCCATAAAATATATCGAGAGAATTTATTTCTCCAGCTGAAGTTTCAAAAAATCATAACACTGTTTGATCTTGAATGTTGCATGGTAGTAAAAATGAACTGTAAAATAATATAACTTGCACCTGGGTGGCAGTTCACATTTCTGATGAGTATTATACACATTAACAGAATGCCATAATCTTGTTATATCTGAAAAATATCTTATTAAATCATGTCTCAACAGAATAAATGAAAACTTATTTCACTGTAAAATACTCCACTGGATATATAGCCGAATACAAATAAAATGTAAATGTGTAGCAGCTGCATTTGAGTTACCACAGCTTCAAATTAAAAGACGCTAAGTTTAAAAATATATAGCCTGTTCAAACTCAAAAAGTTATGTTGATTTTACTAGAGTATTTTGTACAAGTAAGTCCGTAATTGTGATATATACATATATAGGATTTATACTTTTTATTTCCCTGGCTCTTTTCTCTCATGTGACAGTCCTACTTAGATCTTACTTGATTTTGAATACCTGTAATGGATTTTTGCATTACTGTTTTAGTTATGGTAAGAACAAACAGAAGGCTATTTTTATAGGAGCATCTCAGCTGTTTTAAGCTTTGATAGTTAGTGTTTCAGAGAGGTTATTAAAAGACATTTGGCATCAGTTGCAGCTAATATCTTGACTTAATAAGCCTGTGCACAATTTAAGTACCGTGTATAAAGTAACTTTATTTACTTTTGAGAAAATTTGTGCGTCTGTGGCACACTGGTTAGGACTCTAGCCGAACATGTACATGGTCTGAAGTTCGATCCTTTGCCGACGCATATCCGATATCTATGTTCGGCCTGCAAAATTTGGGCTACCGATATCCCACGCTGAAAATTCCATACCTGTACTAAAAAATACGGTGTGGAATCAAGCTGTAATCAAAAAATATAAATAAATAATCTCCCTACAAAACTCGCATACTGGCATTAGGTTTGTTCAAATTCAAGTAAAGGATTTCATAAAGTCCCGAAGCACACAATTTACATTTCAAATTGTTTTAAAGTGCAGATGAGACTGTAGTTTTATTGTCTTTTACCCCAAATCGTAAGCAGCACGTTCTAAAAATCAGTCTTCTGGATAACTTTTAAATAGTTCGTCTTACAAAAGCATCTGGAACAGACGCGACTGAGTGACGCTATCAATGAAACAACATACTACCGTCGATACGTTGATGATACTTTTGTTGTTTGTAACGAAATGAGTCAGGCATCCGTATTATTTGACCGCCTAAATGAGGTCCACCCAAAAATTAAATTCACCATGGAATACGAACACAACGATGAGTTCAATTTCCTAGATCTAAATGTAAAAAGAAGAGACGATGGAACGGTCGAAAAGTCCATCTACAGAAAAGAAACTTGGACCGGACAATACCTTCACTACAACAGCTTCTGCCCTATGAGCTATAAGCGGGGATTAGTAAGGACACTGTACGACAGGGCTAGGAAGTTATGTTCGCCCAACAAGATAGAAGAAGAATTAAGCTTCGTTGAAAAATGCCTTAAGGAGAACGGGTATCCAAAAGGATTTATCCAAAAGTACAGCAAAGAAAGAGATGAGAAAGAGAAGCATCCAACAGTTGAAAAGAAGAAAGTATTCATTTGCCTCCCATACAAAGGAGAAACAGTGTCGCGAAAGATTGAAAAAAGGATGAAAGGAGCAATCAAGAGATGCTTCCCTGCAGCCAATCTAGTGACACTATACAGTACTACATGCTCTATAAGCCAATCGAAACTGGATAAATACCCTGCTGATGTTACCTCCAACTGCATTTATAAATTTACGTGCACCTGCGGCAGCAAGTACATCAGAAGGACAGAAAGAAGGGCTTCTATCCGGTTTTCAGAGCATATTCCGAGAAACTTATGCTTAAAAGGAAGCAAATATTTACAAAGTGCAAATACCAGACACCTTGTGGATACAGGCCATTTTGTTGAGATTTTCAAATCCTTCAAAATATTAAACATACAAAGGACAGCGAATCTACTACGATTTGCTAAAGCAATTGCAATCAAACGCCTCAGACCAAACTTATGCACACAGAAAGAGAGTGTAGTCAATCTCTCACTCCCTTGGTAACCATATCACTGTCATTACAGTGATTACTCATAGACACTAGTGAGTTCAACTCACTAAGCAAGTTTTCAAATTGATGAACTTTGACCTTGTTGAGTTGCCATGTTGACACTGTTTATTAGATTTTTCTGTTTTCTGTCTTCTCTCACCCCACCCCCTTTTTCTTTCTTTTTGCCATAGATTGATAGTATATAAATTGATGGTAACTTAAGCTACAAAAATTTTAATCCTTATATTCCGGATGCGTTTATCTTATAATGCTTTCTGTATTACCTTTCAAACAATGAAGTATGAAATGTTATTAATTATAACCATTGTAATTTCAGGTAGTTTGCAGCTGATGAGAACCTGTGAAATAGAATGATATCATTTTATACTGCAAATCTGGTCTTTCTTTCTCTATCGAAATTTATCAAGGGAACCAAATGTATGAAGTTCGTCTTACACTTGTTGAAATTCTCTGCATTTTCCATTTTATATAAAAGGAAGATGATTTGTAATATATTGTGCTCTTAATAATAACACAGAGGCAGCGTTTTATGTCACGCATCCTAATAATCATATATTTGCAAATAAACCAGATATTTTTAAACTCATGACAGCTGCATGCATCCAGATGATCTATGAGTTAGCTGTTATTTAAGTTCAGAAATAGTGAAATGTGCCGCTTTTCTCACTTCTGACATTCAATAACAGAAGCATCTGCTCCGAATATATTTGAAACGGTTTTATCTCAGGAAATACTGCTTTAAACTGTTCTGTAAACAAGATCCCTCTTTTTTCAAAAATATGGATGTTCATCGAGTGGTAATCAATTCTTCAGTGCATTCATATTACTAAAACCGAAAACATTTGTTACACTCTCATAAACACTTATAAAAGTAAACAATGAGAAACAGTCTTCGTTATCATGAAAGTTTGTGCCACAGTTCAAACTCTACACTTGAACATATTTATTATTATCAGATAAGAATTTGGTTTCATATTATATATATATCACATTACATGATGTTATCCATAACATTTGTGTCATGATACCAGATTTAGCGAAATATCTTGGTGGATAACTAGTAGCCGATACAATAAAACAAAGATGACGTGATAAATTATAATGTGATCGATTCATACTGTCTATTCTCTTCAATTTGTATCAACATTATAACCTATCTTTAATAGCATAAATTTACTGTCAACAAAGTTCAATCATTATTATCTGAGAGAAGGGAAAATAACGTTTGGCATATGTTTTTTTTCTTCTTAAGAATCATCCAAAATAAATTTTTACGAAGTGTGTCAATTTCCCTCGAATAATCTTTTGTTTTGATGTCGAGAACGATAACAAATAATCTTTTATTTTGTTGATGCACTAGATGAGCTGACTCATGAATAAACTGGAAGAAAGAGCTAATGATGAAACAAATTTTCGTAAGACTGTGGGTTTGGAATAATGTAGAAATTTCGTGAATATGAAAAAATGATATTGATTTTAATAAAAATTAGTTTTCATGAATGATCAAAAAGGAAACTGGTGGGAGTAAACATTTGTTCAACATAAAGTTAATGAAAAAATTACGTGACTTCCAAGCCAAACATTAATGGCGATTCGTCACAAAATCTAACAGTTTAGCATCTCACTTTTAATTGTATTCATCTTTTAGTGTATCTCTACAGTTAACTTTCAGGTGCATTATTGAAGTGTTAAGCCAGAGATAGGCTTTGATAACACGAATCTATCAGAACCTTTTACATAATTTAGTACATTAGCTTTTTGGTAAACATGAGTAATGCAGTAAGAGTAGCTTTTGCAGGCTAAGATGATAATTCACCTGCATAAAACATCTTCAGTTACGCAATAAGGAACACTCAACTTTCTGACTGTAGTTAACTTCGGATGCGTTTTTAATTCGTAATTACATAGCAGGATTGTTGTAGACATTTCATAGAGTATATGCCTCAAATGGTCAACCCTGTTTGACAGTACCATATACGAGATACAGCATTTAAGATGGTAAACAGAGTAAACATTGCATGACAAGGACCGAATTACGTAACAAAAATGGAGGCTATTGCTCACTTACTTCACTTTTCGTTTATGGTGTTTGGACCTAAACTGATGTTGACATCCCTCAACTCTTGTATAAACTAATGTTTTTTTTTGATATTCCTTAATACTGGTACTCATTTCTTGTTTTATCTTCTAATTCGAGAAGATTCTATCACTATGAACATGAAAATGACTCTACCTTGATTATGATTTTATTTTTTATAACTTACACTGTAATGTTAGCATCGTGTTCGCTTTCAAGTCATAACTGGCCATTCATTTGAGGTATTTCAAAAATTCTGTGGCAATTAGGTATTTCATTGTGCAAGTTGTATCAGCTTGACGACTATTCTTCCAAATTTAATGGGATTAACTAGATATGAAAAAAGTAGTTCGTATTGCATGATGCAAAAATAACTTCTGTATTCAATTAAATGTTTTCCTTTATTGAAAAATGAACAAATGGTATTTAAAGTGAACCAGAGAAATGTAAACTCTAGGCTTCTATTAATTCGGCATGCACATTCAATCGTTAATCACGACGAATTATCACTGAATAATAGGATTCCAGCTCCATATGTTAACCTAAATTCTCATCTGAGATGTTTGAAGTACATCCATTGGTTACTATTTTTAGACTCCTTTTTGTCTATGATGTTGACTTACCGTCGACTTTGTGGTATCTTGCTTCACACAAATATGTCAATTCTTGCTACTGATGTCTCATCCGAACTTATATTTTAGTCCGCGAATATACTTTGAGAATTTGAATTAAATTAAAGCAGCATATGACATACCGGCAAAACTTATCGACAAGAAATGTAAATGTAGCAAGTCACTAGCGAGCCTCGGATTTATTTTCTATAGTTTGGTTTGTAAGAGTTAGTTTTGTTATATCCGATGATCGCTAGTGACTTGCTACAGGATGGAGTTTCCTAGAGTTCTAGTGAGAAGTCATGACCAGTGAGGTCCATCCAGATGTCACGTGTGAGGATGGATGTCCCGCCGACGACAATGGTTGGGGTCGCGCTAAATCACGAATTGGTAGAAGTTAGATTTCACGAGCCATTGAATCGGGTCCCTGTGGCTGAATGGTTTACTGGCTTGCCTTGTAACCGGAAGGTCCTGGATTCGAACCCCAGTGGGTGCGTACTGCCGATGATTCCCAAGAAACTAGGATGAAACAGCTGTCCAGTACTCCCTGGTTTTCAATGGTTCTCTAAATGATATCAATCCGTGATCAACTCATGATAAGAAGAATATGTAAATGTGTGTGATAGACGAAAGCGTTTAGGATCCACAAACTGTTTTGGATCGACAAGATCACATAGGATGAATAATTTTTATCAAAATTCATTGCAGGTTCCTTTGTTTTGAATTTGTGTCGCTCACTAATGTTAAAATTTGAAATACTTTCACATGTTTTGATTACCCTTAAGTAAGGTCATCTTAATAGATGTTTATATATTTTTCTAAACATCTCGATCTTATTTATTTTTAATTCAGTCATGATTTTCCCGTTGATTGATGGGACCGAAATATTTGTCATTGGTCAACATCTCGACTCCTTGTGTGGTTGCTTCTAACATATGTAAGGAATTACTTGAGATAATTTGGTGGATGATGAATGGAGGTTGATCGGGGATGTGCATTTCGTCCTGCTTGGTCCCGTTAACAGAGGACTAACATTTCGTTGCAATCAGTCAACAGGAACATCGAAACCTAATTAAAAATAAACACTGCTTGATGCCCGTTGCGTAGAAAGTGGCTCTTGTGGCTCAAGTGGTCCAGTGGACATCACTTTGATGGGAACACCATCACTCACCGGGGAATGCAGATACATCCAGATGACGAGTCCCAAATAGGACGAAATGCGCATCCTGGATTCCACTGGTAGTCACCATCCACCAATTAAATTTAGATAATAATTTCGATTGAACTGCTGCAAATATAAGAAACTCAAGGCTGCGCATAAACTTGTTAAAGAAGCTTATGTTTTTTTGTTCATTTCATAATCCTCAATTAATCAATCACATGGCTTGATTTATCTCGTCAACTATTCATAGGTTGGAATCAATGAGCTACTCTATTGGACAAACCCGCTAAAAATGGAGACATATTGCATTGCTACGGTGGTTTACTGACAAGTTATATTTCTAAAATATAGTTTCTAAATAATTTTTTGTATTAAAGGTGTTTTTCTGACGTAAATTTCCTCGATGGCATTATTCTCGTGAGCTGCATTATATATGCTGCACTTTTAACAGGAAATATTGCTTGATACTGAAATCTAAGCAATTAAATGGATAAAATGTGGTAGTAAGTTCGAAAGTTAAACGTATATCATTCAATTTTCATGAAATTACGCTAGTATATTTTCGCTTATCTATTGAAGCTCCCTACTACTTACATTTCAGAGATGGGATATGCCATCAAGTGTCTGATATAACGAAAATAACTCATATGACCTCAAAAATTAAACAAAATTAAGTGATAACTCACCTCTAAAAATTGCTTCTTTGAACTCGTTTCATACGCATATGTGTATACACGGATATTTCTCTTTAATAATATCCGCTTATTCAGAAAATCAAACATAGTATTTTAACTTCAGTTAACCTTTTCGTATTAAATGTATTGCATTTGCTCCACTAGCGTTCTTTTTTCCAAAATACTATCGGATTAATTTTGAGTGATTATCGTTGTTGCAGATTGCTAATTTCATCTCATATATTACTTTGTTTGTTTTCACACTAACAACATTTAATACAAAATGAGAAAAAAGGGATTTTATTAACATCGTCTTTGATGTTCTTCTATAAATCTTGCTCTGTTGTAAGGATGAATGCAAAGCCTGCGTTGTATCACAGCAAAAAATGAAATATTTAGTTTTGATTGTTGACACCTGCTTTTTTCTCTTAGCTATTGTGGAAATAATCAAGTTAATCCAATATGCGTCTTTTTGTTAATTATTGTTTTTGCCTTAAGCATGCTTTATGCGTGTGTGTCAGTGCTTAAAATGTTATGCAAAGGAACCTGGTGTGAAAAACTATAGTTTTTACAAATTACCAACGTGACTTTTACATACAAATGTGGAATGAATTAGGAAATGCCATGTGACGTAAAGATAATTTGTTATGCGACTGAAAGATGAATGATATTGGATAGATAAGAAGACATGTAAAATTGTGTAAGCTTATTTCCTTCCAAATGGCAGTAGGATCAATTGAACTGTTTCATCGTAGTTACAACAGTTATATCAAAGTAAGTGACATGCAAAATGAGATGGAGGCATTTGCTGGAACATGATTTCATGGTTTTTTTTATCATTGCGTTTAAATCACTGAATATTTTGACATGAATTTAAAGCTTATTAACATTATATGATGTAGCTAATTTCTAACTGAATGGTGAAAGCCAGCCTTTATTTTGGACATGGCAACGACAGAATTTAATGTGTTGTGGTCTGAATTCAAGAAATCTATCTCTACCTTCTGTTGTATAGCCGACAAAACGTCGTCGAGACACGCGCTATCACGAAACATTCCGAATGCAGGGAAAAGACGATTATTCTTCAGTATTTTGGTGGTTCTATTAAACAATAATAACATCAAAACTCAAAAACTAAAACAAATCAGTTAACGTCCTCCCTCTGTTTAATTTAATTTTGTATTGCCCGATGACTGAATATACTGGACCAAAATGTTCTTTCTCTGCTGAAATACTAGTCTGAACATTTCAGTCACCACACATCGAAAACATCGTATTCTCACCTGATTATACTTTCGTGTCTGCATGTATCTGCGACATTCGGGTGTGTGACTAAGTGCGTGATTTTTCAGCTTAATTTTCTTGGCGAGTTTGAGTGAATCTCTTATGTGATGGTACAATTAACTCATAGCGTGGGCTTGAATCACGTGAAATACTTCTACTGTTTATTCCTACGTAATCCATTTCAATTTCGTTTTATACCACCACATTCTCTTACGAGATATTGCTTTTAATTTTTGAACTCTTCTGAATAATTTTAGTACTTTTGAAATCTATTTTATATTACTTCATGTGAGCGCATATGAAACTGAGACCAAAATCTCAGCTATCCTTTGAACTTCTTTGACTTTCTTAAATGCTGAATGGATGCTGTAGACTTTCCACGAGTTACAAATTCGATTTAGTGAGGTTATTTACATGCATATTATATCATTTACTGTGTATTTTATTTTATGATTGTAAATAGACAAAAGTCCTGCAGGAATTTAACAAATGACTTATCAAGTTTACTTTGTAATTCAGTTTCCACTATTCATCCTGAAGCATAACCCTTCAATTAGAATAACAGTTTAGTATTTTTTCAGATGAGCGCTACTGAATGAGAAGTGATGGGTTATTGCTTCAAGGGTGACACATAGGTTGAAGAGAGATAAAAGTAGCTTGTGAGAAGTCGCATAGCCGGTTGAAAGTGATTTAAGTGAAGTGGTGCTGAATCATTCTAACGTTAATTTTTGGGAAAGGGTTTGTAGAAGAATTCAACTAAAGATTTGAATTTTAAATTAATTTGTAAGTCGATTTCGACTAATAAGTGTTTTCAGTTTCTCAAAAAAAATTGAGACAATTTCCATTTATTGGCTTCGTGATCTATAACTGATTTAACGTCCTTCTTTCAGTTGTATTAAGTGGACAGTTTTTAATTTACTTTCACGAACAGAGTTAATTTGGTAGCCGTATTTTATTATCAGTCATTTTACATTATTGTTTCGAAATCTCAATAGGTGCTCAGTAAGTGTCTACAAATTTTTTCTTATCATTAGGATATGTGTCATAGTGAGTTGTTGTTCCACTAATTCTCTGATGACTGAGAAATTTTATGAAGCTCGAGATGTGGATATCCATATATTTCCATGCTTCAAATACACGCCTGTTTAGTATATTCACTCACACTAACAGCATATGGTGAAAAGTCACATTAGATATTCACTTTGTTTGGAAAACACAAAGCAGTTAAACATCCCAGTGAATTAAGTGGTAAATCGCTTTTCAAACAGACGGTGAGTGTAACATCGACTAGCAAAAAAGTGATTATGAAGTGTTTTGCATAGTTTTATGGCACAAATAATTTGTGAATTATAAAATGCTTTTAAAAAAATGCGATGGCAGTAACATCTTGAATTTTATGCAGCTATCAATAAAGTAAATTTGGAATAATATTTAGTCAGTGTGTTACTTTTAATTCCTTTTTTAATTTGATACAAAGAAAAGTTTAATTGATTAAAAATTACATTCATGTTTTACAGTTGTTTGTGAAGAAGAAACATGCTAAGATGGAACAAGCAATTAAAACATTTTGCATACTTCCAGCTGTGGAAAACATGTAATTATAAATTTAAAATACTATTTTCCAGGTGACCATATAAGACGTGATATTATGACACTACACTGCTGCACAACCATCAGTTACGGTTTAAGCTAACTTTATAATGCACTGAACTGTGGGAAACTTCAGCAATAAGCAGATATTGATCAACACTTTGAAACAGGAACTAGCTTCGAAACATCAAAAATATTTATAAAAAAAATACGTTAACAATCAATCCAATAACAAAATATCATAACTAAGAAGTTGTTTCTTCTAAAACACAATGAAACAAGTAATGTTATTGAAATAATAGAGAATATTTGTAGCTCATGCGTATAATTCGTAATTAGTTGTTCTCTGAGCTGGTTAGTTTAATTGCAGAACTTATGGGCAATATCTTCAGTGCAAGTTTTAGCATCAATGAACTAATTTAAATTCTCCATGAACTATAGAATTGTGTCTCCTGGCAACTATCTTCGTGACTGATAGTCGATTTACATCTATATTGATCATTTTTTATTGACTTGGATTTCGAACTTTCTCGTCACGTGATTTAGTTTTTATTAGTTGGTCGATTTGGTTTATATTATTACGTTTGTTAATTGCTAATTCGCTTGAGTAAAAAACTTCCAGGAATTCTCTGTTTAACATTTCGACATTATTCCAATCAAGGTGATTTCAATAATTTTCTACATCTTTTGATATGGAAGAATATATATCATGTCTTTTCATAGCTAAATTTCAAACATTTTTGATGAAACTCTGAGGATATACATTCTTCTTGAAGACGCTTATTAGGTTTTTTCCCCTATTCTCTTAAACACTGGAGTGCTACAGTGCGTTCGATCTCTGTTAAACAATGTGTGCACACATTTTCTTTTGTGGATAATTGGGTTATTATTACTATAGTTGAGTATTTGGTCTGTGCGCATTGATTTTCTAAATTTCCCGTGTTAGTTCTCCCGATTAAGACATCTAAAAATGGGATTGTGTTATCTAATTCTTCTTCTCTTGTGAATTTAATGTCTTCAAATATGTTGTTTTGAAGCCCTATATTCCACTAGGAACCCAAGGGAACAATAATAATAATATTAATTTATGGGTATATTCCAAATCATTTCTTGTAATTATTACAAATGCATTTCTGTGCTTCCCTAAAATCACCACTCAAATCATCAAAATTAAATGAGGAAGTACACCAAGAAACACGTCAATGTATCTTACCTATAATCAAACAGAAAAGACATGATTCCCAACTTACCACTCAAGAGCAAAATGCATTGAAGAAATTGAAGAATAGAAAAGACATATTTTTTCTACCGGTTGACAAAAGAACAATAGTCATCATGGACACTGAAGACTACATGAAGAAAACAGATGATTTACTCAAAGATAGTCATGTACATCAACAGCTGACCAGGAACCCTATACCAACATTAGATAACAAAATCAAAATAACAATAAATGAACTAACGAAATCAGGACAAATTACAAAACAAAGTCAATGGCAAATGAAATCTAACGGACCTACTTTATCTCGACTTTATGATAGAGCAAAGCTACACGAAAAATCCCTCACGGCCAGTCATTTCGCTGCCAGGAATAACAACATTTATTATATCTAAGATCTTTTAAGAAAATTAAAATGTCTAACAGAATCATGTGACCATTCTAACAATTCCTTAATCCAAATATTTGAGAAAATCAGAAACATTCAAGTAGATAATAATGAAATAATGGTGTCCTTTGATTTCGAGAAAGCTCGAAATCCAAATCAATAAAAAATGATCAATATAGATGTAAATCGACTATCAGTCACGAAGATAGTTGCCAGGAGACACAATTCTATAGTTCATGGAGAATTTAAATTAGTTCATTGATGCTAAAACTTGCACTGAAGATATTGCCCATAAGTTCTGCAATTAAACTAACCAGCTCAGAGAACACAACTAATTACAAGTAATGATATCATATAACACTCGAACGGGTTCAATTTTGATGTATGTCAAAGAGATTTTAAAGTGCATTCAGATGACACTTTGGCCTTAGTTTGATATTTTTGGTGTGTGTTCCATGGTGAAGTGCTGCTTTTTTCTTTTTTTTAATAAAAATGATTTACTTTATTGCAAAAACAGTACTTGTGATACAGAATGGAATTTTCAGCATTAATCACAATATTGCATCTAATTTCCTCAAATTATAAATAAAATTAATCACTCAGAAAATTTTTCCACATTTACAGTAGGGGTAATGTCAAAAAAACATGTAGCATATAAGGTGGAAATAATAATGATGATAGCAGCTAAGGTAATGATAATAATACAAGTGGAAATTGCCGTGGGCTTGTTTCACACAGTATTGTCGATGCAGTATACAAATCCTTGCATGATTAAAAATATTGAATATAATGTTTTCTTTACATGATATGGTGAGAGAAAAAACAAAGATTACAGCAGTCATAGAGGTAAGTTGGTGTTTGCAGTTATGAAAGTAAAAACAAAGAAGCAACAGGACCATAAATATAATAGAAATAATAAAAGTAAAACTTGAAGGCATATAAGGATGGATAGAGGAGATTGTTTATTTACTAGATGAAAAAAGGTTAGTCAATTTTTGCCTGACGCTATTTTCATCACATAAAATACGTGCCAAATATGTTATCATAGAATGTTTATACTTAGACGTGCGAGCATACAGTTTTCTGAAGTTACTTCTTGTTCTACTTGAGGAGATGCAAGGTGAAAGCTGAGGGTGAAGTGGATGCTCCAAGTCAGACAAAATTTCCTTTAGCAAATTTACTGCACGAAGTCAAGTGCCTATCGACAACGACGTTAACTATGTAGTCCACTATGACACCACTCATCCTACTGACAGTCTTCAGCATTCTAAGAATTGTGACATAGTCCTTTTTAAGCAAATCAGGAAGGAATAAGGGTGAACAATAAAGAAGAATAGGTAGGATGCAACAGTTTATGAACTGTAAGACGAGGGGTTGAGTTATACCCGAGTGTCTTAACTTCTTAATGTAAAATGTCAGGCGGAATATTTTACTGGAGATCGCTGAGACATGGGAAGAACAGGAGAGATCAGAAGAGAGAATAAGTCCATGATACTTAATTTCTGATTTAATTTCTATATCATTGTCATCAATGTTACAACTGTCATGTGAATCGACGGGTTCTTTTAACTGTCGTTTACATCTTAAGCTGAAATTAACAGTTTGCCATTTAGAAGGATTCAGTTTAAGACTGTTAGACTAAGACCATTTACTGACTCCCGACAGAAAGCTATTTATTTTGGTACAATCTAGCTAGGAGTTAACAGCCATTGAAACAGTTAAATCATCAGCGTACTTCACAAAGTTTATTTCATCAGACTGAGGCAAGTCATGTAAGAAGAAGGAAAAAAGAAAAGGAGAAAGGACAGCGCCTTGAGGGACACCAGCTTCAGTAGGCAACGAAGTGGAAGACTTCCGTTTATACATGGTGTACTGCTTTCTTTCTGAGAAATAGGAATGTAACCAGTTAACAGCCCAACATTCTGTTTGACTTGCAGCAATTTTATTTAATAAGATGTCCCTAGGGACCGAGTCAAAAGCATATGTATAGTCTAGGAAGGCACAACGAATAAATTTAGCCCCTTTGTGCAGACTGGAAGCAATGTTATAATATAAGACGGCAGCTGCATCTAAAGTGCTTCTACTGTGCTTATAGGCAAATTGTTTTGGGTCATTAAAGGATTAAAGCGAAGGTACAAGACTAAGTAAAAGTAGTTTCTCCATAGTTTTCACAAAAGGAGAGGAGAGAGAGTCTAAATTTGACACATGCTCCAGTAGACGATTTAGGTATGGGTACAACTGTAAGAGTGGGACTTGGGTTTAACTTCTACCTAACAATAACCGCTCTTACAAACTCCTTCACCGTTTATGACCTTAATTAGTACTCTACCTACGTGCAAGTACTAAAGAACGGAATCAAAGTTAAAAGACTCGAAATGGCAAGTGTAACTGGACCGGAATTGTATTTACACAAAGAGATATGGAATTTGATAAGAAATAAAACGTACACACTTATCTGGAGGTGAGACGGTTGTCAGCTCGTAGAGTGTACTAGGTGAAAGTACAGCGAGAGAGCGAGACAGTAACCGTACAGGAGGATCAGGAGTACAAAGCGGAAGTTGGGTTAAAGGTCAGGTTGCGTTCATTCAAACAAAAGTTCAAAGGTACAATGTACACTACAGGTTATCCCCCCCTTAGAAGGTTGGTGGGATAACAGCAAGCTTCGATATATGAAAGTAACAAGGTGGCGTACAATAACAGTGAATGAACAAGGAAAAGTGAAGATAGTAATAAAATAGTTGTTTTTCTTTTTTTTTTTAAAATATATATGTTGAGAAAGGAAAGAATGAAGGAAAAAAATTAAGGCAATTTATGAGCACTATGTACATGATCAATGGAGTAAGATGGAATATAAGAAGGAATAACGCTGGTGCCTTGGTGCGATTTTTTTCAATTTTTTTTTAACATCGTTTATTTTCACTTATCTTTTTTTTATTTTTTTATTTTTATTTATTTATTTAGTTTTTTTTACGACATACTATTACGGTCTGGGTTATGTGGAGGTGTGATGGTTTACCTCCGTTACCCACGTTGTCATAACGGGAAGGTGGCTCATTATGTCTAAGTTTCCTCTTAGACTAATGCTCCATCCTTCCTCATCAACTAAAACTAGTAGTAACACCAAAGGCAATCAATATACCAGCGTATTAGGAGGAATAAAGTAAAAGCAACAGAAAAGAATAGAAGAAGAGGTTAAGATTTAAAAATCAGCATGGGGTGTTAACAAAAACTTAAGAGGAATAAATGCGAAGGAACTAGTGTAACATGGGAGTGGTACGCCAAATTGAAATAAAACAAGGGAAATTGCTAACACTGTGAAAACTTATGCAAGGTACAGAGAAGTGTGTGTACAACCAATCGCTATGAATAAGTACAATCACCATTTGTTAAAAAAAATGTTGCGAGCTGTATAATTAACGTGATGCAAAGTAATTACAAGTATGGGTCACAAAATAAATAAGTTTCGTCATGGCATAACTCGAGTAAAAATAGTAAGGTCTGTGAAAATAGATTGAGCGGATTAACATGTACAGCATAGAAGCGACGTATTTATATGCAAAAATATTTAACGGTCCGTTTAACTATACAGTGAAGGTTTTTGTTTTTAAGTTTTATTATATTTTTTATGTATTTTATTATTTTTTTATCGGGTCCATATTTTTGTTCGATTGGTTTGTAATTCCACGAGTGTTGGGAGTCGCCATACGACAATGGAATGGACTGGTCTAGTTAGCGGTTCGAGTGCAACGCCAAAAATAAAATGTTAAAACACTGTAACGAGAAGGAAATCTAACAGGATTAGTAAATGAAAAAGTGGCTACTGCCCACAAACGAAACCCAAAAGAGTAAATATCATGAAAAATGAATGTAACGTGAGAAAAGACATGAAGGTATGAGTAACTCTTGTAATTAAAAGCGTTTAGTTAACAAATTCACAGTACCGTTTAGGCCAGTGTACACGCCGACCAGAGCGTGTAACCGGTGCTTTACTTGTCTCATCCGGGGAACTGCTAGGTTTAGTAGGATTTTCGACAATCGAACTTGGCTGGGGTGTGGGTGCGGGCGTAGTTGCTGGTTGTGTAGGTGTGAGGGGTACAGATTCTTCAATGTAGGCCGCTTTAAGTCTGTCGACACTTACGGTGTCTTGACGGCCAAGTCGATCAATAACAAAAAATTTTTCTTTCCTACTAACGACCTTGAATGGTCCATCATAAGGAGGTTGTAACGGTCTACGAACGGCGTCGCAACGCACGAAAACGTGGGTACAGTCATCGAGTCTAGCATCTACTTGCACTCTCTTGTTTTGTGTGCGTGTGGGAGTTGGTTGCAGGCGTTGCATAAGGCGCTTGAGGTTCTGAGCATAACACTGTACATCCGTAGCACTTAGTTCACCACTTTCAGGTGAGATAATTTCACCCGGTAGACGAAGGGTGGTACCAAACACCAACTCTGCAGAGGTGCACTGTAAGTCTGCTTTGAGCGTGGAACGGATGCTAAGTAGCACTAGGGGAAGAGACTCAGTCCACTTAGTATTCTCGGTAGCCATTAACGAAGCTTTCAGTTGGCGGTGAAAACGTTCTACAAGTCCATTTGCTGCTGGATGGTACGCGGTTGTTCGAATGCGTTTACAACCCAGCAGCTCTAAGAGCTTCTTGAAGTGGGTTGATTCAAACTGCTGTCCACGGTCTGTAGTCACCGAAGATGGGCATCCGAATTGAGCTACCCAGCGTTCCATGAACACTCGGCAAATGGTTTCCGCGGTCGTGTCAGCGATGGGAACAGCTTCTGGCCAACGAGTGAACCGGTCGACACATGTCAACAAGTAACAGTGGCCATTCGATGGTGGTAGAGGACCCACTATATCTAGATGTACGTGGCTAAAGTGAGCATCGGGTGTGGAGAAGGAACCCACTGGAGTGATGTTGTGTTTGTGGACTTTAGCTCGTTGACACGGCACACAGGCACGTGCCCAGATACGTACGTCGCGATTGATACCAGGCCAGACAAATCTAGCTGACACTAGTTTGTCCGTTGCCCGGATACCTGGGTGGGAAAGGTTGTGGAGGCTATCGAATACCGTACGGCACAATGATGGTGGAACGATGGGTCTCGGGATACCGGTGGACAGATCGCAGAGGATGGTACCCTCGCTATTAACAAGCGGTATACGCTTGATATGTAAGGAGGTATTTGACGACAGCTTATCAAGGTCTAACTCTGTAAGCTGATGTTGCGCCATTTGTTTCAGGTCAATGGTTGGTGGCGCCGACATGGTACATATCCTAGACAAGGCGTCCGCCACAGCATATTCAACCCCCGAAATATGTCGAATATCCGAAGTGAATTGAGAGATATAATCCAAGTGACGCAATTCGCGTGGGGAATATCTATCTGTAGTAGTGTGGAGGGCATACGTCAGTGGCTTGTGATCGGTAAATACTGTGAATTTCCGACCTTCGACAAAGTGGCGAAAATGTTTGATAGCCGCGTATATGGCGAGGAGTTCTCTGCCAAAGGTGCTATACCTCGCTTCAGCGGCGGACAACTTCCGGGAGAAAAAGGCAACTGGTATCCATGAAGTATGTACCAGTTGCTGTAGAACAGCTCCAATGGCTGTGTTAGATGCATCAACTGAGATGCTAAGCGGAAGATGGACGTCTAGGTGGACTAGCATGGTGGCGTCTGCAATTGCCGACTTAATATTCTGGAAGGCTTCTCGAGCCTCTGGTGTCATGCTGAACGTTTTGTTCCTACCCTTTAGTAGGTCTGTGAGTGGCAGTAAAATATGTGCACATTGACGAACAAACCGTCGGTAATAGCTCACCATGCCGAGAAATGTGCGCAAAGATTTTATTGACGTAGGTTCCGGGAAGTCGCGTATTGCCTGCACCTTCTCAGGTAGCGGGCGAATTCCCTGTTCATTAATGACATGTCCCAGGAAGGCCAATGAATGGACGCCAATCTGACATTTGGACATGTTAAGTGTCAAACCGCTCGAAAACCATCTGTAGATGCGTACGGTGGCTAGCTTCGTCTGGGCTAGCCACGAGAATATCGTCGAGGTAAGCATATGCGCAATCTAATCCGCGCAAAACATCGTGAATAAATCGCTGGAATGTTTGTGCGGCGTTGTGGAGACCAAACGGCATTCGAAGAAATTCGAAAAGACCAAAAGGGGTGATCACTGCCGTTTTAGGAATATCATCTGGGTGAACTGGAATCTGGTGATAGGCTCTGGTTAAGTCCAGTTTACTGAATACCGTGGCACCCTTTAGAGACGACGTAAGGTCATGTATATGTGGTACGGGGTAGCGATCTGGCATGGTCTGTGCGTTAAGCCTGCGGTAATCATCACAAGGCCTCCAATCTATCCCGTTATTCTTTGGCACCACGTGTAAAGGGGAAGACCACGGGCTGCTGGAATGACGGATTATCCCCATATCTAACATATGTTCGAATTCAGCCTTCACGGCTTGTAGTTTTTCTGGGGACAATCGCCGTGGCTTAGCGAAGACCGGTGGACCAGTGGTCACGATATGATGAGTGACAGTAGACGTCACACAAGGAAGTTTAGAAACCGGTTTGAACAGATTTGCAAAGGACTGAAGAACTTCAGCGTAAGGGCCGTTAGAGGCAGGGGTTGAATATACTGGGCTTAATGCAGGTGTGTGTGTCACAACAACGGAGATCGAAAGGTTTGTAGCTGAATCGATCAGTTTGTGTTTGCCAGTATCAACCAGTAGCTGATAGTGTTGCATGAGATCCATGCCAATAATACCGGTAGTTACATCTGCTACAAGGAAAACCCAGCGAAATGACCTACGTAGGCCTATGTTAAGATCCAGGAACCTTTTACCATACGTTGTGATTGGCGAACCGTTTGCGGCGCGAAGCTGTAAGGAAAGTGGCCGCTTGCGCTCTTCAGATGTTGGTGGAATCACGCTAACTTCCTCCCCAGTGTCAACCAGGAAGCGTGTCCCAGTGTTACGGTCGGTAACATAGAAGAGGCGACGTGGGAGTGGTTCGCCAGCGACGTTAGTCGCCAATATGTGCTGGCTTACTGGTTTCCCGATCGCTGGCCATCAAAGGTGCACGGGCGAGTGCACTTTTGGGCCTTATCACCATAACGCCGGTGATACCAGCACACTCCAGGTTGGGAATTTTGAGGCCTACGACGTCTGCTGCCAGCTCGGGAAGATCTGCCACGAGTCGAGCTGGTGCGGCTATGTGAACGACCTCTAGATGTCCTCTCCTGTTTTAACTTATCTATCTCTTCATAAAGCTTAGCTATGTAGGCCACCACATCTAATTTTGATGACCCTTCGGTAGAGGAGTCCTTCGTCTGAGTTACGGTTACAGCCATCCCGCGAACAAGACGATATATAAATGGAATGATAACAACAAATATGATAACAAAAAATATGAGTAAAAACAAGGCAAATAAAATTTATAACTCTGTGTGAAAAACAAATTACCAATATTAAAAAGGACTATTTACACTTTAGGCTACTAAGTAGGCAAACGGTGAAAACTCGGGCTCACCACTTGTAAGGGTTGGAATTGGGTTTAACTTCTACCTAACAATAACCGCTCTTACAAACTCTTTCACCGTTTATGACCTTAATTAGTACTCTACCTACGTGCAAGTACTAAAGAACGGAATCAAAGTTAAAAGACTCGAAATGGCAAGTGTAACTGGACCGGAATTGTATTTACACAAAGAGATATGGAATTTGATAAGAAATAAAACGTACACACTTATCTGGAGGTGAGACGGTTGTCAGCTCGTAGAGTGTACTAGGTGAAAGTACAGCGAGAGAGCGAGACAGTAACCGTACAGGAGGATCAGGAGTACAAAGCGGAAGTTGGGTTAAAGGTCAGGTTGCGTTCATTCAAACAAAAGTTCAAAGGTACAATGTACACTACACAACTTTAATGTCTTTCCCAACGGCAGGCACAATATTACTGGAAAAAGATTTGTTAAGCAGATCAGTGAGAGGGTGACACAGGATATCAGAACATTAAAAAAATAATACTAGGAACATGATCTGGACCTAAGCTCTGGGAAGGGTTCAGAGACTTGAGGCACTTTTGAAAATCATTTGTGTTAAAACCTGGAAAGGGGGTATTATTAACACTAGTGATACTGGGAAGCATGGCATTTGAGGGAGAATAAATAAAAGATTTATTAAGAGTACATACATCAGAAGAATACGGAATATTGTTTATCTGCTTATCACCAGTGATTTCCTTAAATAGTTTCCACATATTAGAAGCATTTTTGCAGGATATGAATTTCTGGTTATATATAACATTCAACCTCTGCATTTCAGACTTGATAAGGAAGTTAGTTCTTTTTACACCACTTTTATCTTTCACTTTATATAGCTTTTCCTTCTCTCTACGAAGCTTTTTAAGTTGAGGGGAGGAGAAACGGTCAAATTTGACGAATAGTGTTTCTTTTGGACAGCAGATTTCAAAACAGAATTGCAGATAAGATGTTATATTAGATATAGTGTCATCAAGTGAAACATCATTAAACAGACCCCATCTAGTGTCACGGAGCATGTTTCTAAGATGTTGTACGTTCTCATTTGAGAAACATCTGTGAACAACTTTCTTGGACAAGTTAGAGAAGGTTTTTTGTGTAACTTTCCGTAAATTTTGGGTAGATTTCGTACAATACAGTTATCAGAATTTAGGAGCGGGGCTCTTTTACGAGCTTCGTATATTCCAGTATCATTTATAAATACTAAATCAAGTGAAGTATCTTGTCGAGTTGGGAAGTTAACCACATTTTCATGACCCAGCAATGTAATAAAACTGCAGTCACTTGAGTTGAAGTCACCAGTCACTACAGACAAGGAGTTACCAAACGAAGCAGCAGCAAAAATGGTGAATTCGTCAGCAAAGATCGATAGTTCTGAGGGACTGCAAGAAGGTGTGACATAGATATTTGTGACAAAAATGAAGTTATACTTAGATAAGTGTTTAGGTCGGCATTCAACAGCTATACAATCAATATTGTCATTTGAGAATTTGAAGCAGACGTTGTTGGCAGTAGACCACTAAGAATTAATAAAAGTGGCAACACCTCCACCTCTCTTCTTCTTCGAGCTGCATCGGTCTTGTATGTACATTGTGAGATCACGTAAAGAGTCTAAATTATCGTTATATGAATCGTGCAGGCAAGTTTCTTGAAGAGTAATTACAGCAGTATTACAGTATACATTTGAGTGTAATAGAGAATGCAAGTAATTAATCTTGTTTGGTAGAGATCTGAAATTTGTGCTCATAATCACAGGAACAGTCATCAAATGCATTGGAGTAAGCTTTAAAGCTCGTTGCCATCCACCATGAAGCTTTTTCTTAAGTTTGTTAGAAAGTAGTAAATCAGCCGGTTGGAAACGTTTTAAATAACCGCGAGAGTAAACAATACGATTAGGACACATAATTGAATGATTAAAATAAAATAAATCCGAGGAAATAGATGCAATATATAGGATGGAAATTTTGGTAGCCCAAGATTTAAGCAGGCCGCCAAGTAGTGATAGTAAAGAACCATAATTTGTTTCTGGGTTGAAGATGGCTCTTGCTAGTTAATGAATATCAGTATTTATATTAGGTTCCATGCTACAGACATGTTAAGTGAAATCACTGTAAATGAAGATATTATGAAAACCTCATGTAGCATTCTCATATCATGATATGCACTGGTCAAGCTGTCCATTTATAGAATATCTTGTGATGGCTATCTCCATAATACAACATAATCGCTTCTAAAGTATGCGATACATGTTTGATCCAGATTGTTTTTCTCTACTTGTTGTTGACCTGTGTTCACACACAACGGCATTTGAATTTTTGACGCTTAGCTTTTAAGTATGTGAGTTTCCGAAGGTAAATAAAAGTTCTGTATGTGTAAAATACAGGCATCAAATTAAGTAATGCAATTGGTCAAAATGTGTAAAAATATGCAAGTAATAATCATGCAAGTTTATAACTGTTTGTTCCACAGAAGCTACTATACAAACAGGAATTACTATTAGGGTAGAGAGTAACTAGTGTGTGCTACAAATGTACGAGAAATATGTGAACTTTTGAAAAAGGTACCTCGACTTTCGAACAAATTTCAGAAAACAACCACATTTTTTACTCAGGGGTAACAGGTATCAGAAGAATTCAGCAGAAGGCTGTGGATTCATATACATTTGTGCTGATTAAAATCTTCAGTAAAATAACCTAATGACTTTAAACGTTCTTCGTATTAAGGAGGACTTCAGTGCTAGATGTCAGTATACTAAAACCTTCGCTGAAGATATTTTCCAGTAGGATGACGAAAAATTCACAATTAAACCATCCGGCTCAGAGAGCACAACTAGTTAAACGACATGATACTACTGATCACCCGACTACTATTCCCACTCTGAGGAGACATAGAATATTAACTAAAACCGCGATTTGTTTTTGCATGCAAAATACAATATTACTAGAAACTATATTGTTATATCGCATGACACTTGTTTAAGATGCAAAACACCATGTTTTGACTAGTAAAAATGCACCAGTAAAATCCTCCTGACCTGCTCATTAATCTTTAGCGTACGTTAGGTTCAGGTGTCTGGTTTACAGGTAACGTCAACAACGAGTCACAAGGTATCGCCTCCTGCTCTAACATTCATGAATTTATTAATGCAGTCACCACACTGGTTTACTCTACTGCAAATTATTGTGGTAATTACGGTTTTTAAGTATTTTGAATACATTGTGTGTTATTACGGTTACACTGTGGAACAATTCCAAGTCAGGGTTTTGCTTTAAATTCTAAATAATCTTGTGCATAGTGTAACGACAGAAGGCAAGAGTCAGGCAACAGATCATTTATTAAGGAAATCAACGCATATTTATATATTTTCATGTACATTACTATGGATATTTAAGCAAACAAACACAGTCTTCCGATTGGTTGTTTCTCACGTAAAGTTAATCTTTCATCTATTTGTGACTGTTTCTTGAATGTCAAATCCTCTATATGTTAACTGCATCCGCCTACGCAAAGTCTGCTGTGGTCGGTTTTGAATCAATCTTTGTTCACATTTTCTCACGACAAATCTTGGGAATGTAAATATTGACGTAAATTACTGTCTACCAATTTGGCTAGTAGACAGCTCTCACCACATAAGTACTGATAAGCAGCTCTCTGTATTCGGTAAATATCACCTCACAAATCAACAGAATGTGTCTAATTCAATATACATGAAACACTGAAATTTGGTAAGTTGACAAAACTGAAAATGGCTAAATCATCGACTTGAGGATCATTCGTAAAACCAATAGTCAGTTATGTGTTCATTATGTTCCTAGGTATATAAATATACAGTCACTATACTGTTTAGTGTATTTGGCATTTGTGACTCATTAAAGTGAAGATACGCTGCTTATATCGTGAGAAATATTTCTATTTTAAAAGTTCGAGGCTGTTTTTTTATTAAATCAACGAATAAGTATTCGCAGATAGAGAGCAGTGAAACATAATGTATGTTTTCATGAAAATAGTTAATTGAATTGCATACAGATATTAGTAACCCACATATGTATTTTGCACTTAAAAATGTTATTTCACAAGAAAATATTAAATTATCAATTGTTTGTTGGCAAGAATTTGATTGGTTGTAGGTTTGATCTCGTGTTAAAATTTGTTAGAGAACAGTTGGAAAACCAGGAACTACAGGGCAGCTGTTTCTTCCTAGTTTGGGGCTCCTTATCAGTAGGCTCGCACTGGGATTCGAGGCAAGCTGAAAGACCATTCAGCTACTAGAACCCGATTCAGTCGCCCGTGAATTCCAACTTGTACCAATTCTCATTATTTAGTGCGACTAATAACTAATGTCAAGGACAACTAACCATTCCGTTGCCTGACTTGGACGACCCTACTAGTTACGGCTTCTTAAGAGAGGTCCAAAAAACTTCTTGTGTAGAGCCAGTCTCTAGTGTCCATCAAGTTAATTATCAAGTGTTGGTTTTCAGAGATCTGAATGGTTGCAGGCTTTAATAAAGGATTTGTTTTCGAACCTTATACACTTTAAATGTAAAGGATTGGTACAGCGGAAACGTGATTATTAGTGGAAAGAAGTTGAAATTCAACGATTAGAAACAGTTGACTGAGGTGAGACAGTAACATTTGCGTGAAGCGAATTCATTTCCTGACAAGTTGTGATACACAAAGACATCAGAAGAGACAGTTTACCAGTAATCCTGACAACTTATTATACTGTAAGACTTTTTGGATGTACTTACAGTAGGATGGAAGTGACCGGTTATTTAAAGAGGCTTTTAGTTTGTTCACGACAGAGGCCTCACATCACTTGACAACCCGATTCTTGTCAAAATATTTGCACATAATTATGTTTAAATCACCAATTGTTTAGAATCACAACAAAGCATATTGAAGGTGAATTCCAGTACTTGCTATTAGTATTCGTAAACAGATTTGAAACACCACAGACTTGAGAAATAAAATCGTAATGCTTCATTTTTAAGAGTTTTATTTGTATCTTGCTAATAATTCTCAGTGCAAACAAAGAGTTGCAGCTTTCTTCTGAAATAACAAATGGCTGTTCTTAAAAAATTGGTTTCACTGGATTATCTACATAATAACTTACGCGGGACTTCCATGTAGCATGACATTTTCAGTATGAAGAAATAATTAGTCGTGTAGAATTTTATGTTCACTTCTGTGTTTTACTATGCATTCATTAAAGTCAAAATATCAAGTACAGATGCAAATCACAAAACTAAATATCCTGTCAAAAGATTACATAGCAGTCATGACAAGAATATCAATTTAAAAACTTGTTAATCTGTATATAACGAAGATACTATAATATGGGTTTGAAGCAACAGGTAAAAGTAATTTCCACCAAGTTTGGCGGTATTGCGAGATGATGTGAGTAGCGATAAAGACGAAAGGTATGTACAGTACTTTCTGATTACTGCACCGAAAACGAACAACATTGCATTGGATATGTTGTTATGTAGACAGATAGATAGATATGGCGAATAGCAGCAGCGACCCGGATGAACATTTCTTCTTATTTCACACTCATCAGACAAGTGTAGCGGAGTCACACACACTCACAGTTTCGCTTGTAACACTGGACCCGGGAACCTTTCATTCCAAAAAATTGTCGTCGTGTTCATCACCCACTAGGATGCTGAAGTGGAGACGCCACTACTTTCTTAATGGATCATTTTTAATTTGATGAAGGTTATGTCAGTACTTAATTTTACCTGAATAAAATGACTGGTTTGAAATTAAACAAGTAACAGAAACATCTGTCCTACAAAAGAGGCTGAATCAAAGGAAAAAATTTTAACTTGAAAACTATGATAAATGAAATTGGATGCTGTTTAGTGTACGTATGTATTTATCTAATGGAAACTTAATAAGAATAACAACGAACAGGCTATCTTTGAGTTAATTGTCTGGTAATTCAATATATTTAAATAAAGCAAGAACAACAGTGGTTTGTGCAGAATAATATGGTACCATTTCTCATCAGCTGCTTACACCCTAAATAAATTGTGAGGTTTACGTACAGAAACGTTTTAACATACCTGCAAATTTTTTTACATGTTGTCAGTTGACAGAAAGTTCCACAGTAAGTGAACAGTGCTCAGAACATTGCGCTTATATAGTTTTTACACATCTATTTTGTTTAAACTTGAACTGCCTGTGTAAAAACTATATAAGCGCAATGTTCTGAGCACTGTTCACTTACTGTGGAACTTTCTGTCAACTGACAACATGTAAAAAATTTGCAAGTATTTTAAAACTTTTCTGTACGTAAACCTCACAATTTATTTAGGGTGTAAGCAGCTGATGAGAAACCGACGAAATAAATGATGGTACCATATTATTCTGCACAAACCACTGTTGTTCTTGCTTTATTTAAATTCATCAAGGGGAATAAATGCATGAAATTCAATATATTTTATGCATTCATAACCATTAACCTGCGATTCAGATTATAGATTTTCTGAAAGTTCGAACTCTTTGCCACTTAATGGCACATGCACATTAGTTCCTAAGTACGTATGAGATTGTTAATGGTTGTGTTGAGACACAAAATGACATTTATTTTTATCTAAAATTATGGAAATTAGATTTTTAGGAAGATATATTAGCTTCATTGAATGACATCTTTTGAATTCAAGATATCTGAAAACGAAAATTGAAAACATATTTTTTCCCGATACGAATTTAAAACAATCAACAAAGGTTAATAATGCAGGATTTAATGAATTGATTAAATTTTGGTAGAACTCGTCAGCTGAATACTCTACATACACGGATATATATTATTTATTATTTTTTTATTTTGATTACAGCTTGATGCCACACCGTATTTTCAGTACAGGTATGGAATTTTCAGCATGGATATCGGTAGCCCAAATTTCAGGCCGACCATAGATATCGGGTGTGCGCCGGCAGGAGATCGAACTCCGGACCATGTGCATGGTCGGCGAGAGTCCTAACCACTGTACCACCGACGCAGAGGATGGTGGAAGAGAAGATGACTCAATGCAAAGATGGACAACAGAAGGAGAAGCTGAGTTCAATATACATTGCACTGAATAAAGAAGTGAAGAAGAGTGCTCGGAGAGACAGAAGACACACTGGAAACTGAATCAGAACAAGCCGTGGATAAAAGAGACCTTAGAACATTATACCAGGTAACCAGGACTCTATCCGAGAAGAAATTGACACCGTCGAAACCTATAAAAGATGTTGAGCGAACCTAATTACCAAGGAGGAGAAACAGATAAAACAATAGACTGATCATTTCAAAGGATTCTTGAATAAACCATCCCCTACAGAAACAAAGCAAAACCACGCACAGAGCTGCCTATCAGTGGACAGCAATCGTCCGATGAAAGCAGAAATCTTGAATGCGATCAAGCTACTGAAGTCCGGGAAGGCAGCAGGACCAGAAGGAATTACCCCAGAAGCACTGAAAACGGACCCAGAGACTGCGGCATACGCGCTCAAGCCACTATTGCAAAAGGTTTGGAAAGAAGGAAAGGTACCTACCGATTGGAAGAAAGGCTACCTCGTCAAGCTACCAAAGAAGGGCGACTTTGGCCTGTGCGAGAACTGGCGTGGAATAATGCTTTTCTCCACGCCAAGTAAAATACTAAGTCGTGTCATCCTGGAGAGAATAAAATATGCACTGGATACAGAACTCCGCCAACCCGAACAAGCTGGCATCAGAAAACGGAAATCATGTGCTGATCAAATTGTAGCTCTACACATCAACATTGAACAGGGCATAGAATGGCAGTCAAATCTCTACGTCAACTTCACCGACTTTGGAAAGGCTTTCGACAATGTTGGCCGTGAAGTAATTTGGGAACTATTTCAACACTATGGCGTGCGGCGCTTAAATCTTTATCAACCTCATTCAACCACGTGTCAGGCTATGCACAGTGGAAGCCTCAGCGACGGCTTTGAAGTGAAGATAGGAGTAAGGCAAGACCGCCTGCCTATTATCATCGATTATATTCCTAATTGTCATGGACTGGTTTATGGATCAGACTATTGGGAGCGTGGAGATAGGAATACGTTGGACCGACAAGAAGACTCTCGAAGATCTGGATTTCACGGATGATTTATGTTTAGTGTCATACAAACTCGAAGACTTACGGGCGAAAACCAACAAGCTGGGAGAAGAAGCACACGGAGATGACAGGACTTCAGGTGAACATGGAGAAGACGGAGGTGATGAAGATGCCTAACCAACCAACAGTAACAACAACAATTAGCACCAATCATTATCAAAGGGAGAGATCTGGCAGAGGTCACTTCATGCATTTGTCCAGGCAGCATCATTTAAACTACAGGGGGAACGGATGAGGATGTCAAAAGCAGAGTGGGAAAGGCAAGGTAGACCTTCATCACCCTGAATTCAGTTTGGAAATCTTCTGGAATCAGAAAAAACAACCAGATTTGGATTCTCAACATCAACATTAAGTTAGTCATTTCTCCTATGAGGATGAGGTGGTTGTATTGTTTGTCACTCTAAGGACTTGCAATAAGTTACAGACTTTTATCAACAGCTGCCTTCTATGGCTCCATACTGAAGATCAAATAGCCAGCCAGCCAGAAAGAATTAGCAAAAAGAAACTCTGGGAAGACGTATATACTAGAAAATGGAGATGGATAGGGCATACGTTGGTGCTGTCGCGTGCCAGCCATGAGAGTGGGTCATCGGAGGGTGACATGGCGATCGTGCGCGGAGAAGAGAGATTATGGTCAATCGTGGAGCCAGTTGAAGAGGACGGCAGAAAACAGAACAAAGTGACGATGTGTTGTTGTTCCAATAGGAACCCAAGGGAAAAATAATGTCATGCTACTTCAAAGGCTGTAGTAGTGTCAACATGTTTTGCAATCGTCGTACGATGAATCGGTAACGCTGAATACAGTTGAAGCACGTGAAGACAGCCTTCATACTAATTATACGTACATAGCTATCAGATATTTATCAACTAGTTGTTTCAAAGAGCAGGAGTGTCACTGGTTTTTTGCGTTCTCTGAATTAGTTGATTCAATCGCGTGGCTTTCATTTTTATTCTTGAAAACCAGTTCAGAGAAATTTCCAATATGAAATGAATTTATTTGGATTTCTGTTTAACAAATGATATAATTGTATCTACTGATAAACGTGGGTTCGATTGGTTGTTAATTTGCATCCACCCTCATCGTTTTTTATTGTTTTCGAATTTAACTTTTGTTGTACATATGGCTTATTATTTGTTAGTGGAGAAATTTCACCTATAATAATATGTATGTCAGTCGCTGATTCATCTTATTGCTAGGTTTCCAGGAATTCCCTGCCATTTTTGGTGGTTCCACTATTAAAAATTTCTACATTTCACAAATCGAATTGACGTTCACAGTTGACATGAATGAATACATGTAAGTGGTGACTTTCGACAGACAGTTTACGTTCTTGGATCAGGATTCGAAGACGTCCACTTTGACCAATATAGTACTTATCTCAGGTCGCACACGTTGTTTTGTAGATGGTGTTGATTTTGTCTTCTTTCGGTGTTGGATGTTCTGATCAGCATTATATTGATTGAAGTGACTGTGTTGGGTTTTGTGCAATATACATCTATTCCGAAAGGTTTTATTATTCTAGCCATTATTTCAGAAACATACTTTATAAATGGTAGGAAAAATTTTCTTGTGGTTTCTGATGATGCTTTCCTGTTAGAAGTTTAATTCGAGTCTAAACACGTTTTTTTACTGATGCTTATGCAACTGCAATACAAAATTAACTAGGGCATAATGCTTCATGTATTTCTCTTGATACGGAAAAAAGGAAAACCTCAATTCAAAATAGTGATATAAGTAGACACTTTTCGGCCTGTAAGGCAAAACTTTGTACAGACTACTTCGACGCGAAAAAAATTCACTTATAAGTTAAATGTATTTAGCACCACTTATAGTTCTGTTCATAAATTTATGAGCTGATCACAGCAGCTTAGTTGATAACTATTGTAAATGGAAAGAAGATTTGATATGATTATGAGCAGCAATAATTTGTGCTCGAAACGTTGTCATCAGTAAATATTATGTATAGCACTGTGATTTTATCAAAATAAAATTCTATCGTTGATGGAATTATACTCTAACACAGTGCCCAAGTTTCACCTCCTACAACTTAAGGTTAATGATACATATTAACTCTCATAAAACTAACTGCAAAATGGGTGATAAAATCTGTTCACAAAAAAGAAAACAAAAATATAACCTATGGTACAGAATATATGTGTGGGTGTTAATTAATCCACAAATTTCCTATTGACAAATTTATTACTTCAAAGTATTTAAAGTTATATACCGAAAAATTCGTGGATGTTAAAGCATACCCTGAGATTCACCCGTTTCAATGAATGAATACGTCTTACTAGTTTGTAACAGTTTGACAGTCATATCTAGGCAGCATCAGGCTTTAGTTTATCTCATATCCTGCAATGATTGTCAGGTCAAATACATAGGTCAAACTAGTAGAACAGGGGCAGTCAGACTACTCGAATATAAAAACCTAGCAAAATCTAGATTGGTTGACCCGAATAAGATGAAAAATCTAGAGAATAGTTCAGCTGTAGCACTACATGCAGTTACACACAACCACGCAATAGAATGGGATAGGATGACAGTTTTAAAATCTAATGTCACAGGGTATAGGGAGAGATTGATAACAGAAGCTTTGTTTATCGACTCATCTACAAATACATTTAATAGGAATGATTCATCACCTGTCCCCGATATCTGGAAAATTCTACTACCCATACGACAAATAGGAGAGAACAAAGAATCCAATAAATAATACTGTTTCACTGTAGGATACATCTAATAAACAAACTAATATGGAATTACTTAATACCACAGTGCCCAAGTTTTACACATGTATTAATCAGGCTTTAGAGTTGTTAAATTGTAGGATAGTAAGTGACAGTTTTATTTGGTGGATTCTATCTTGTATGAGGTACAAAAGGTCTCACTGAATCATCGATAGGAATAATAATCAGCATTATTCCAAAATGAAAGAAGTAGAAAAAGTATTCAGCGTTAAAAAGGTTAACTATTTATAGTATCATTATACTAAATGACGTGGGGATGGAGAAAGTTAAAATTTTCCATAGTAGCAAGTATTGTATACAAAATCAGCGAATAAAACAATCTCGTGTTATGATGTTCGTTCTTTCTTTGTTCAAATTTATTAGAGGATCTGGTTGTATGAAATATAAAATTGCATCATCATGGTTTCATGTTCGTATACGTGTGGCCTATTACATCAGAAATGCATCATTTTTACTCACATGTCCTAGTGTCGCTGATTCAAACTAGATTATTTGGGGTATGGAGTGCGTGAATTATAACACCACTCAACTTTTATCTGGAGGAAGTCACAAAATATAATTATTTTTTCTAAACCGAGATGATACAGATGTCTAGTGCGTTAACAGGTTAAAAATTGATTTTTCTGAAATTACTCAACAACAAATAGAAGTAGACTCAAAGTAATCAAAAGGCTTCAACATGATGTCATAGACTATTTTGTCTAATTTGTGTATGTGAGTAGTCCAAATGAATGGTATGCGACAGCAAGCACTCACAGTTGAATGAATTTAAGTGAAATTACTATGAACTAATCAGTCAATGTGGCACACAGATGTAGGCATAATTCATCTTTGCTTTGTTTTAGAAATGCAGCAGTTTATAACTTTTAACGTCATCAACAAACTAATCAGTTTATTTGTTTCTCTATGAGTAGGTCTATTCCAAACAATATCACCGTCACTTAACAAACCCGCTCCCCTTTTTTCTACTTTTAGAATGATTACGATTGATAGAAGACCTCTCTGGGTAACCAGTGAGATGATGAACGGACAGTAATGCACTACTCATTCATTCATGGGGTGTTGCAGCTCAGCTGATAATTGACTAAATTTCAGTATAGAACTCTGCACAGATGGACAGTAGTTCGAGTTTTCATACTTCATTTAGCACACAGAGGTGGAGAAAAAAGCAAAGAAATTCAAAAACCAGTGCACGAGAGATTACAATGAGTGAATGCATCTGCATTATTGAGAACGATTTTGAACCATATCACGAATAGTCTCCAGCCATTGGTTCTTAACATCTTGGGGACCCCAACTACATAGTGTACACTTCCCTATGTGGCTGAAAACAAATGGTCAAAGATCTCATGACTGATATCAGCTAACAGTGATAGACAAGAAAGATAGAACACAGCTAGTTGTGCTTCTAACTAGTAATTAGGCGATTGCTGGTTAGAATTCTGTCGGAATTCAGATTTTCATCTTAACTGTCATTCATGCAAGTACAGTACAGAGATAACTAGAACATAATCCTTGATTAAATGAAGTAGACAGATGTATTACACCGTGCGAACAAAATCATCTACAACATAATAGTCATCCAAATATACTAAACAGACAATCAGAGAAAACAATGATGGAATCGCAATTGATAAGTGATAAGTAATAAAAGTTTGTGGTTGTGTTTTTGTCATTCCATGTATACACACTTCTCACCATTCTAGTCTGGTGCAAATACCTGCACATATTGTGATATCTATGCATCAGTGTTAGTGTCTTCCATGAACAGCGTATATACGGTCTTTTCTCACATTATTTAAAATACATTGTAACTGATTAAAGATGCCCATTAAAATTTTCATAAGAATCGTTACTGAACAAAGAATACTCTTTTCGATAACTTCATCATCAGGCCAAAGAAGCAAGTCCAACCACTACTACTCCCCTGGCCTTCAGTAGAGACTAGAAATTCATAAATTTGTATTATTATCTTTCCTAATATTTTCTGACATTCAGTTTATTGTTATGTTGATGCTACTGAACTGTAATCTACTGTTATTATTGATTCGATGTTATTTAAAAAACATTAATGTTGTTAACACTAATTTATTGACTATTATGTATGTATAACTGTAGAACCTGATGATGAAGTTATCGAAAAGAGTATTCTTTGTTCAGTAACCATTCTTTTCAAAATACATTGTTTAAAAAGATGAGGAAAATTATGACAATATTGTGTGACCAATATATCAACGTGAAACTTTGCATACATATGCATCAATTCAACTTGTCGCACTTTGGAAAAGCACATAAAGAAGTCTAGAATGCAAACATGCAATGATATAATAATGACTGAAGGTGTTGTATGAAGACTAGTCAAAGTCTTCTCAGCATTGTGAATAATTTGGAGTCATCTCTAGAAAAGCCATTCAATTAATTATATATTCATCGTATACTAGCCTGCTTGTGTGAATTACATCAGCACTCAGTGTGATTTAATCGATTGATGACAGTTTTCGGTTTAACTACTTTCCGTTTTTCTCAACAACTAAGTCCCAGAACCTGGTAAAGCAGGCAGGGAAATAGACATGAGTGACAAAAAATACTCACAGTAAAAAGACTTGTAGGATGGCCAATCTGTAGAACTCCATGTCTGGATTGTGCTCTGCTCAAGAGGTGTTTCCATACACACCCCAATGGTTGATAAAATGTTGGATATAATCAATTGACAAGAATCGACACTATGACAAAATATTCCAAGTACTTACAGACATGACAATTATACCTTATAATTCGTGAAATTGTTGTGTAGAATAAAAATATCCTTTAGCAAACTTACTTTTGAAATAACATTGGGAGATATAAGACTGATAAGCAAATAAACTACATTGAATTGGTCATGCAGAAAGACAAGTGCGAATGTTTTCCAGTTCATGTCCAAATAGATATGTGTAGAGAGGGTATGAGAGATTAAAATTAAGATAAAATGCATTAAGCTTCAACTACATCACTTAGATAAACAATTAATCATTAGAGAATATATCAAAAATTGCAAACAGAGTAATATGAATGGTAATAGTTATAATAATAATAACAATAATAATGTTGAAGTGAGTTAAGATAATCCCACTGATAAAGGACAGATTTAAATGAATCAAGAATAATAATAAGAGGTAGAATAATGAGTAAAACGTATTATAATGGTAGATCTGAAATCATTATTTGCAGCTAAAGTTTTGAATAATCACACTATTTGATTTGCTATATCTTATGACATATGAACAATAGTCCTGATATATTGAGTCATACTGCATTTAAAGTGATACGCGAAAAGAAATAAAATGTCCATAGCAGTTTCGTTTATTGTCATAAGATGAGCTGTTTTACGATCTCGAATCAATGAATGACGTAGAGAATTTCATATCACTGACCTTCAATGTAAAAGTTATAAAATGAAACCTATTGATAATTAGAAGATTAGTTTGACGGATAAACACTCGAGTATTGAGTTTTAAGAATGGAATTATTTATCACTGCCTAAAGAGATAATTTATCACTGTTCATACATCCAGATTTAAATAAATTTGAATGGCAAAGCAATCAGCAGAAAATTAAAATTATCACTCCCATGCCTATTTTTATCAACAGTAGGTCGTAAAGTATTGTGCGATATTTTCAGTTTTACTTACCATGTGTTGATTTTTGTATTAATATATTTAAAGTTTAACAAATGATATGATAATTTGAATGAAAAATCAATCCAACTAACTACTAAGAGATAAGAGCCATTGTCCAAACCGCTTTCATAATTAATTAAAGTAGGTGCAAATTCATAATAGTTGATAGAGATTAAAACGCATTAACTGATTTAAAAAATGTTGCCAGTGTTGTTACTCAGCATTATTAAGACTTAACAGTATACCAAACAATTCCCGCAATAGGTTTTTTACACAATAATAATAACTCATCCCGACAAGGGTGCCGGTGTAGTGCTTCTGGATAGAAAAGACTACATCGAGAAAATGAACAATATGCTGTCGAATGAAGATAAATTTTCCCACCCTTGCAATGAAAGAAACAAAACGGAACAGATTGAGAAGCAGCTCACAGATGTCTTAAAGAGAATGAAGGCCAGTCAATTAATCAGTAGTGATATCTATGACTAGATCCAGCCAACAGGTTTAATAATATCAAGACTTTATAGTCTACCAAATTACACAATGTTGGTCTCCCACTTCGTCCAATTCTGGATATGTCAGGTTTCCCTTATCACTCTATTGCAAAATGGCTGGCAGATATTCTGTAACCAGTAAGGAAACAATTATAAATGCACTCGCTCCGTGACACCTTCCAGTTCATCGACTGCATACAAGACCTGAATGTATCTAACAAAAGTATGCTGTCCTTCGACATTGAGTCACTTTTCACCAATGTCCCACTCACGGAAACGGTATGCTTTATTTGCACATATATAGATGAGAACCATCTCAGTATTGAAATACCAACAACATATTTGAAGACATTACTACTGAGATGCACTCTGAACGTCCAGTTCACTTTCAGCGGCACTATCTGGAGACAAAAAGATGGTATTGCAGTGTGATCTCCGTTAGGTCCACTAATATCAGACTGCTTCGTGGCAAGCCTCGAGAAAGGTCCACTAAAGCCGAGTATTGACAATTTACGACTGTATAAAAGATACGTAGATGACATATTCATTATTTGAGACAACAAGAATGACGCCAATCTACTGCTGAAGACATTTAACTGTTGCCATTCAGCAATAAAATTCACTCTTGAAATAGAAAACGAATCAAAAATTCCGTTTCTTCATGTGGAACTAACAAGGAAAACTGATGGGAGCCTAAGAAGATCAACCCATAGAAAAGCTACTTGGAATGGTCAACTAATAGGCTTCTATAGCTGTGTGCCCATTCAACAAAAGCGGAATTTAATTAAATCATTTGCCACCCGCATCCGACGCATCTTTAGTTCCGATGTTCTAGAAACAGAATTAAATATTTTGAAAGAAATCTTCATCCAAAATGGATACCTACCAAGATTCATTGACAAAAATATCAAACCAAGAATTTGGAGAAATGAAACTTCACTTGTGCTTAAAAAGAAACTCTACATGAACTTGGGCTTCAAGGGAGATTTAACAAGCGATATTCACAAGAAAAGTATCACATAATCTCTGAGAAGAACATTCTTTGCAGCAACGCTAAGAATAGTGTTCTCCGGTCGCCCAATGATCTACAAAAGCCTCAATGACAAGATCCCGTATCTGACCAATTCTATGTGCATATATCAGTTCACCTACTGCTATGGAGCCAGGTACATTGGTCGTTCGGCGCGCACCACGTCTAAGAGGATTCAAGAACACTATCCAGCATGGTTGTGAAAAAGCAATAATGGTGCAATAAGGAGTGTGATAATTGAACACCTGGTTAACACTGATCATTCCACCTCAAAAAACACCTCCTTCAAAGTAATCTACAGAGTCAAGAATAACCTACCAAAGACAATATGGTTTCGTCTTCTTTGCATCACTGAAGCTCTGGCCATTCAAACAGAAAAATTGGAGATGTGCATACAAAAAAGAACTACTCAACCACTTTTACTGTCATGGTAACAACTTTGTTGAATTTGATGAATTAATGTTGTTTATTGATATAAGTATAAAACTTGGGCACTGTGGTAGAGTATAACTCCATTATGGATAAAATTTTATTTTGATAAATCACACTGTGTTGTACAGTTAAATTAACTGATGACGTTTCGAGCACAAACTATTGCTCATAATCATATCAAGTTGCTAACACAACTCTTTTCACAACTTTTCCCAATTTTGTTCAAAACGTCATCCAATAAATAATACTATTTCACTGTGTGATATATCTAATAAACAAACTAAAATGGAATTACTTACTACCACAGTGCCCAAGTTTTACACATATATTAATTTTTTCCTTCATCTATATACATGTGTGGAATTGACTAGATATTTAATTTTTATTCAAATATCAAAATAAAATCTTATCCACAATGGAGTTAATTTTGTTTGCCTGTTTCTCTAATTGCTTATAATTCTTGTATTCACTTATAACTCTTGCGTAATTTCGTATTCTCTACTTTGTTCCTATGTGTATCTTGAGCAAAATTCAATCATCAAACTGTTCATATTATTACATAACTTCTTTTTAATAACTGTTTGTGACAACTCATCACCTATGTTACTACCCTAATTTCATTAACACCTAATTTTCTTGACCGATTTTGTGTTACGTAGCTCCCCTTTTTAGTCAAAATAACCATAACCAATTGTATTTTTGTTTGACAAACTTGATGTATACATACGTATAAAATAATATATATATATTTGTGATTGTACAGCTAAGAAAATGAATTCACCGAAAAGAGACTCTTCGCTGAACTACGTGTTTTGTTTTCATTATTGCCTGTATTATCCACGAATTTTAAACAATCTTCTCTAAATATTAATGCTAAAGAGGTATATCAATCTCATTTAACCTTCTTAACCTATTTATATTTATTAAACACTTCTAGTGTTCTACACAAAAATGTTGGTGAGCTTTGTTTCGTTCTGAGATAATCAGAACATTTCGTTGATAATTAACTTATTATAGTGTTCGCCACTATAGTCTACAACATTATATGCAGATATGCAGCAAAGCATTGTGATTGATAATGTATCACTATCCAGCACTGACTGATTCTCAAACTGTTAGGCATAAATCTGTGGTGAGAGCTGTCTACTAGCCAAATTGGTAGACAGTAATTTACGTCAATATTTACGTTCCCAAGATTTGTAAAGAGGAAAGGTTGGTCATGAGGCTAGCAACCCCATCCTGTAAAACAAACACTGCTACAGAAACTTCAAGCCATTAGCTTGAAGCCCTATGTTCCACAGGGGAACGTGAAGGAAAAAAAAACAAGGTTTGTCGTGAGAAAATGTGAACAAAGATTGATTCAAAACCGACCACAGCAGACTTTGCGTAGGCGGATGTAGTTAACATATAGAGGATTTGACATTCAAGAAACAGTCACAAATAGATGAAAGATTAACTTTACGTGAGAAACAACCAATCGGAAGACTGTGTTTGTTTGCTTAAATATCCATAGTAATGTACATGAAAATATATAAATATGCGTTGATTTCCTTAATAAATGATCTGTTGCCTGGCCCTTGTTTTCTGTTGTTACAAATCTACTACCTTTGAAAGAAATCTCATTTATTCGGAAGACTGTTGTGTTTCTCGCACAACTTCATGATGAATCGTACCATGACAGCTGTTATTTTGAGCGTACATTACTACAAAGAGTTACTAACGAAAAACCAGTCTTGTCACAGCTACTGCTGGAAGTGACAGTTACACAAAGAGTCACCCAACTTCCGAATTGTAAATACTTTTTTTCCATACAACAGTACTACAAGCAAATAGAATTGCACAATAATAGAAATACGACAGGAGATTATTTCTATTTTATTAGCACGAGAAAAAACGGACAATTAATCAAGTTCCTCCATGAAGCTAGTAAAAGTGTGTTGAACTACCTACCAAAGTAGAAATTTTGTAGTTGCTGTGATAAATACTGATAGCAAGAAATTATGCCACTGATAGCTCGACGAGTACAATAAACGGGTTCATTTTTAGCGTTTATAAAAGAAACGTTAAATACTTTCGAAAAGCAGTTCAACGTGCTCCGTATGAGAATGAAGCAAGATGAAAGCTAGTCCTGGTGATTATTTATATTTAGGTTTTATTTGATGGAGTAATATTTTGTTAACAACAAAAAGAAACATTTCTAAGCAAGATTTTCGAAGGACTCTTCCTGTGAAGTATATAAAGAATACACTAAAAGTGAATTGGTCAATATAATAATGAAGGGATAAGAATTTTCACGATTGCTAACTTAAATTTAACATGCACGAAATTTCATAGGCTACTAAAGCTGAAGAAGATGATGAGCTATCTCTTTTTTATTTTTACCAAACAGTGTGGTAATTTCAACTGTGTATTTTTTCAATAAATTTGTTTTCCACTTAGACATCGAGATAACTCACTTTCAAATGCAACTAAAAATTTTATGGATAGTACCTTATCCATCTGAAAAATAACGACTGTCCTTTTACTTTAAACACCTTAGATGTCTCAAGTCTCTGAAGAATTTTTATATAGTCACCAAGAAACATGAAAAGCAATTTATCAGTTCACTTTGAAAGTTAAGGGTAACCGACTAAAGTGCTTACATTATCTTTCCAAACCACCAACATTAAAAATTGATTCTTCTCAAAGGAGATTATTTTCTGAGATTATTTTGAGTTAACTAAACCTGGATAACTGAGTTTTCTACACATTAGATTAAAAATCACAGTTTCAGTGAGTTATATTGTTTAAAAACATTATTTCTCTAAAGTCAAATGTAAATTTCTTCCTTTAATTTCATCAGCGTCGATGGCACAGCGTTTAAGACTCTCGCCGACCATGCACATGGGCTGGGGTTCAATCCCCTGCCAACGCACACCTGATATCAATGGTCGGCCTGCAAAATATGGGTTAAGAGTATCACATGCTAAAAATTCGATACTTGCACCAAAAATAGGGTGTGGAATCAAGCTATAATAAAAGATAAAAAATAAATATATATGAATAATTTTAAAATGCTAGACAAAATTTGATGTCCATCCGTGTCCGTGTTATTCAGTAGTCAGATGAAACACCAGAATCAGCATAAAAAACTCCTCTTTATTGTCAATCTGATTAAAGAATGCTTCCTACGAAATGTTTGCTCGCGGTGAAAGTCATGTATAAGACTATTATGAAACACAAGTGACAGGTTGAATAAATGACGTTGATTTGTGGAATTCATCAGAATAAAATATGTGTAAAATTAACATTTAGAAAGCTTCATCAGACACACCTTTCTTCTCCAGTAAACCATTGAACTAGCATTTCATCTTAGAGTTTTTATAGCAAATCTTGACAAATGGGAAGTTAGAAGTTGAAGTATTCGCCATCAAAGATAAAGAAATAACACACTGATGGTAAAACTATAGCAGATAGCTTTCGGTAAGCCGACTGCTATTCAGATGCAGAATGATGACTGGGAGTGAAAACATTTCTTTTAGCAGCAGGATTAGAACCAGTGCTGTATGGGCTCATCTACAAGAGTGAGTTGCTAACTGGGTTATCGTTCCACTTCATTTGCACCTAATAGTCCTCAGCTGCCATGTAAATGAATACCATCACACTAGCTGATGATTTATGTCTTCTCCTATTGGTCGTAATCATTGTGAATTAGTAGATGAGGAGCAGGTTATTAACTGTTGATGTAGATATCTTAGATAACTTTAATTCATCATCCATCACATCATTGACAGTCTTTCTTACTAAAGCTATCTCAGATTATCACAAGCACGCATGAAAAAATTGAGTATGGTTATTAGATTTGAAAGTCAATCTCACATTTCTGTTAACTGATTTTTCCTGCTGTTTACACTGTTCGTCAAACGAATGTTCAAACAGAAACGGTCTAATTAAGGAAAGGATAGGCACATGAATTAAATAAACTAAGAACTTATTTGGTGGTAAATTGCATAATGCTACCTAATATTAAAGCCACAGTTCTTCAAAAACAGTCAGTGTAAAACAACTAAGCAGCATTTTCAATTGAAACAGAGACACACTGCGTAGTGATGATTTGAGTGCTTTAGCTTCGGTGATAACAAGAACTACATGTTCTTCAAAGTATTTTGTAAGGTGTTTCACAACTCCAAAGCCATGAGAAAACTGAAAATATGCTCTGTCAACAAATAGGCGGGTTTTTACGGAATAGCTTATTTGTTTAAAGACTAAATGCTATTTTTCCACAAGAAAATTTTCTGGTTGGTTAAGTGCTTACATTAAGTATGTTAAACCACGATGTTTAAGTTTGTGCCAACAAGTGAAAATGTATCCCAACATTATTCAATGATTACGTTTGTCAATGAAAAGTAAAGGCTGTACCACTATCAGCATATATTAAAATAACATCAGCACCTTTCATGGGACTAAGTAAGAATTTATTTGGTTTAATATACGATCAACAAAGGATTTGTAATACCATACTGTCTGTCAATAACTACATGGTTGACATTAAACGAATATCGGCAGTCTATTAAATTTATGCGAAATATTTTAGTATACATTGGAAAATCCCTGAGATAACACCCTGGTTCTTGAACTGTCTTTCATTGAGTAGCAGAAGGGATATAGAGAGCAGATAGAAAGGAGTATGAAAACGTATAAAATAATTATACTCATTTATTACTTTATTTTATTGCTTTACGCTCCCAGTAGAATATAGGGCTTCAAGCTAGAGGCTTGAAATTTCGATAGCAGTTGTGTTTACTTCTACCTTACGTCCAACCTTCCCTCTCTACCAGTCTTATTACTGGCTTAGCGAGGTGAAGTAGTGCGTTACTATGGAGATTACACGTTGATATAAATGCACACAGTCATAATGACTATCATTGTTGATGGAATATGAATCTAGATGTTATAATTTCTCATGGTCCAAGATGAAAGGGTGTTTTACAAATATGACTTATGACAATATTATTCTTTTACTTAAAGTCAGATTGTTATAAGTATAAATCTTGGGCACTGTGGTAGAGTATAACTCCATTATGGATAAAATTTTATTTTGATAAATCACACTGTGTTGGACAGTTAAATTAACTGATGACGTTTCGAGCACAAACTATTGCTCATAATCATATCAAGTTGCTAACACAACTCTTTTCACAACTTTTCCCAATTTTGTTCAAAACGTCATCCAATAAATAATACTATTTCACTGTGTGATATATCTAATAAACAAACTAAAATGGAATTACTTACTACCACAGTGCCCAAGTTTTACACATATATTAATTTTTTCCTTCATCTATATACATGTGTGGAATTGACTAGATATTTAATTTTTATTCAAATATCAAAATAAAATCTTATCCACAATGGAGTTAATTTTGTTTGCCTGTTTCTCTAATTGCTTATAATTCTTGTATTCACTTATAACTCTTGCGTAATTTCGTATTCTCTACTTTGTTCCTATGTGTATCTTGAGCAAAATTCAATCATCAAACTGTTCATATTATTACATAACTTCTTTTTAATAACTGTTTGTGACAACTCATCACCTATGTTACTACCCTAATTTCATTAACACCTAATTTTCTTGACCGATTTTGTGTTACGTAGCTCCCCTTTTTAGTCAAAATAACCATAACCAATTGTATTTTTGTTTGACAAACTTGATGTATACATACGTATAAAATAATATATATATATTTGTGATTGTACAGCTAAGAAAATGAATTCACCGAAAAGAGACTCTTCGCTGAACTACGTGTTTTGTTTTCATTATTGCCTGTATTATCCACGAATTTTAAACAATCTTCTCTAAATATTAATGCTAAAGAGGTATATCAATCTCATTTAACCTTCTTAACCTATTTATATTTATTAAACACTTCTAGTGTTCTACACAAAAATGTTGGTGAGCTTTGTTTCGTTCTGAGATAATCAGAACATTTCGTTGATAATTAACTTATTATAGTGTTCGCCACTATAGTCTACAACATTATATGCAGATATGCAGCAAAGCATTGTGATTGATAATGTATCACTATCCAGCACTGACTGATTCTCAAACTGTTAGGCATAAATCTGTGGTGAGAGCTGTCTACTAGCCAAATTGGTAGACAGTAATTTACGTCAATATTTACGTTCCCAAGATTTGTAAAGAGGAAAGGTTGGTCATGAGGCTAGCAACCCCATCCTGTAAAACAAACACTGCTACAGAAACTTCAAGCCATTAGCTTGAAGCCCTATGTTCCACAGGGGAACGTGAAGGAAAAAAAAACAAGGTTTGTCGTGAGAAAATGTGAACAAAGATTGATTCAAAACCGACCACAGCAGACTTTGCGTAGGCGGATGTAGTTAACATATAGAGGATTTGACATTCAAGAAACAGTCACAAATAGATGAAAGATTAACTTTACGTGAGAAACAACCAATCGGAAGACTGTGTTTGTTTGCTTAAATATCCATAGTAATGTACATGAAAATATATAAATATGCGTTGATTTCCTTAATAAATGATCTGTTGCCTGGCCCTTGTTTTCTGTTGTTACAAATCTACTACCTTTGAAAGAAATCTCATTTATTCGGAAGACTGTTGTGTTTCTCGCACAACTTCATGATGAATCGTACCATGACAGCTGTTATTTTGAGCGTACATTACTACAAAGAGTTACTAACGAAAAACCAGTCTTGTCACAGCTACTGCTGGAAGTGACAGTTACACAAAGAGTCACCCAACTTCCGAATTGTAAATACTTTTTTTCCATACAACAGTACTACAAGCAAATAGAATTGCACAATAATAGAAATACGACAGGAGATTATTTCTATTTTATTAGCACGAGAAAAAACGGACAATTAATCAAGTTCCTCCATGAAGCTAGTAAGAGTGTGTTGAACTACCTACCAAAGTAGAAATTTTGTAGTTGCTGTGATAAATACTGATAGCAAGAAATTATGCCACTGATAGCTCGACGAGTACAATAAACGGGTTCATTTTTAGCGTTTATAAAAGAAACGTTAAATACTTTCGAAAAGCAGTTCAACGTGCTCCGTATGAGAATGAAGCAAGATGAAAGCTAGTCCTGGTGATTATTTATATTTAGGTTTTATTTGATGGAGTAATATTTTGTTAACAACAAAAAGAAACATTTCTAAGCAAGATTTTCGAAGGACTCTTCCTGTGAAGTATATAAAGAATACACTAAAAGTGAATTGGTCAATATAATAATGAAGGGATAAGAATTTTCACGATTGCTAACTTAAATTTAACATGCACGAAATTTCATAGGCTACTAAAGCTGAAGAAGATGATGAGCTATCTCTTTTTTATTTTTACCAAACAGTGTGGTAATTTCAACTGTGTATTTTTTCAATAAATTTGTTTTCCACTTAGACATCGAGATAACTCACTTTCAAATGCAACTAAAAATTTTATGGATAGTACCTTATCCATCTGAAAAATAACGACTGTCCTTTTACTTTAAACACCTTAGATGTCTCAAGTCTCTGAAGAATTTTTATATAGTCACCAAGAAACATGAAAAGCAATTTATCAGTTCACTTTGAAAGTTAAGGGTAACCGACTAAAGTGCTTACATTATATTTCCAAACCACCAACATTAAAAATTGATTCTTCTCAAAGGAGATTATTTTCTGAGATTATTTTGAGTTAACTAAACCTGGATAACTGAGTTTTCTACACATTAGATTAAAAATCACAGTTTCAGTGAGTTATATTGTTTAAAAACATTATTTCTCTAAAGTCAAATGTAAATTTCTTCCTTTAATTTCATCAGCGTCGATGGCACAGCGTTTAAGACTCTCGCCGACCATGCACATGGGCTGGGGTTCAATCCCCTGCCAACGCACACCTGATATCAATGGTCGGCCTGCAAAATATGGGTTAAGAGTATCACATGCTAAAAATTCGATACTTGCACCAAAAATAGGGTGTGGAATCAAGCTATAATAAAAGATAAAAAATAAATATATATGAATAATTTTAAAATGCTAGACAAAATTTGATGTCCATCCGTGTCCGTGTTATTCAGTAGTCAGATGAAACACCAGAATCAGCATAAAAAACTCCTCTTTATTGTCAATCTGATTAAAGAATGCTTCCTACGAAATGTTTGCTCGCGGTGAAAGTCATGTATAAGACTATTATGAAACACAAGTGACAGGTTGAATAAATGACGTTGATTTGTGGAATTCATCAGAATAAAATATGTGTAAAATTAACATTTAGAAAGCTTCATCAGACACACCTTTCTTCTCCAGTAAACCATTGAACTAGCATTTCATCTTAGAGTTTTTATAGCAAATCTTGACAAATGGGAAGTTAGAAGTTGAAGTATTCGCCATCAAAGATAAAGAAATAACACACTGATGGTAAAACTATAGCAGATAGCTTTCGGTAAGCCGACTGCTATTCAGATGCAGAATGATGACTGGGAGTGAAAACATTTCTTTTAGCAGCAGGATTAGAACCAGTGCTGTATGGGCTCATCTACAAGAGTGAGTTGCTAACTGGGTTATCGTTCCACTTCATTTGCACCTAATAGTCCTCAGCTGCCATGTAAATGAATACCATCACACTAGCTGATGATTTATGTCTTCTCCTATTGGTCGTAATCATTGTGAATTAGTAGATGAGGAGCAGGTTATTAACTGTTGATGTAGATATCTTAGATAACTTTAATTCATCATCCATCACATCATTGACAGTCTTTCTTACTAAAGCTATCTCAGATTATCACAAGCACGCATGAAAAAATTGAGTATGGTTATTAGATTTGAAAGTCAATCTCACATTTCTGTTAACTGATTTTTCCTGCTGTTTACACTGTTCGTCAAACGAATGTTCAAACAGAAACGGTCTAATTAAGGAAAGGATAGGCACATGAATTAAATAAACTAAGAACTTATTTGGTGGTAAATTGCATAATGCTACCTAATATTAAAGCCACAGTTCTTCAAAAACAGTCAGTGTAAAACAACTAAGCAGCATTTTCAATTGAAACAGAGACACACTGCGTAGTGATGATTTGAGTGCTTTAGCTTCGGTGATAACAAGAACTACATGTTCTTCAAAGTATTTTGTAAGGTGTTTCACAACTCCAAAGCCATGAGAAAACTGAAAATATGCTCTGTCAACAAATAGGCGGGTTTTTACGGAATAGCTTATTTGTTTAAAGACTAAATGCTATTTTTCCACAAGAAAATTTTCTGGTTGGTTAAGTGCTTACATTAAGTATGTTAAACCACGATGTTTAAGTTTGTGCCAACAAGTGAAAATGTATCCCAACATTATTCAATGATTACGTTTGTCAATGAAAAGTAAAGGCTGTACCACTATCAGCATATATTAAAATAACATCAGCACCTTTCATGGGACTAAGTAAGAATTTATTTGGTTTAATATACGATCAACAAAGGATTTGTAATACCATACTGTCTGTCAATAACTACATGGTTGACATTAAACGAATATCGGCAGTCTATTAAATTTATGCGAAATATTTTAGTATACATTGGAAAATCCCTGAGATAACACCCTGGTTCTTGAACTGTCTTTCATTGAGTAGCAGAAGGGATATAGAGAGCAGATAGAAAGGAGTATGAAAACGTATAAAATAATTATACTCATTTATTACTTTATTTTATTGCTTTACGCTCCCAGTAGAATATAGGGCTTCAAGCTAGAGGCTTGAAATTTCGATAGCAGTTGTGTTTACTTCTACCTTACGTCCAACCTTCCCTCTCTACCAGTCTTATTACTGGCTTAGCGAGGTGAAGTAGTGCGTTACTATGGAGATTACACGTTGATATAAATGCACACAGTCATAATGACTATCATTGTTGATGGAATATGAATCTAGATGTTATAATTTCTCATGGTCCAAGATGAAAGGGTGTTTTACAAATATGACTTATGACAATATTATTCTTTTACTTAAAGTCAGATTGTTATAAGTATAAATCTTGGGCACTGTGGTAGAGTATAACTCCATTATGGATAAAATTTTATTTTGATAAATCACACTGTGTTGGACAGTTAAATTAACTGATGACGTTTCGAGCACAAACTATTGCTCATAATCATATCAAGTTGCTAACACAACTCTTTTCACAACTTTTCCCAATTTTGTTCAAAACGTCATCCAATAAATAATACTATTTCACTGTGTGATATATCTAATAAACAAACTAAAATGGAATTACTTACTACCACAGTGCCCAAGTTTTACACATATATTAATTTTTTCCTTCATCTATATACATGTGTGGAATTGACTAGATATTTAATTTTTATTCAAATATCAAAATAAAATCTTATCCACAATGGAGTTAATTTTGTTTGCCTGTTTCTCTAATTGCTTATAATTCTTGTATTCACTTATAACTCTTGCGTAATTTCGTATTCTCTACTTTGTTCCTATGTGTATCTTGAGCAAAATTCAATCATCAAACTGTTCATATTATTACATAACTTCTTTTTAATAACTGTTTGTGACAACTCATCACCTATGTTACTACCCTAATTTCATTAACACCTAATTTTCTTGACCGATTTTGTGTTACGTAGCTCCCCTTTTTAGTCAAAATAACCATAACCAATTGTATTTTTGTTTGACAAACTTGATGTATACATACGTATAAAATAATATATATATATTTGTGATTGTACAGCTAAGAAAATGAATTCACCGAAAAGAGACTCTTCGCTGAACTACGTGTTTTGTTTTCATTATTGCCTGTATTATCCACGAATTTTAAACAATCTTCTCTAAATATTAATGCTAAAGAGGTATATCAATCTCATTTAACCTTCTTAACCTATTTATATTTATTAAACACTTCTAGTGTTCTACACAAAAATGTTGGTGAGCTTTGTTTCGTTCTGAGATAATCAGAACATTTCGTTGATAATTAACTTATTATAGTGTTCGCCACTATAGTCTACAACATTATATGCAGATATGCAGCAAAGCATTGTGATTGATAATGTATCACTATCCAGCACTGACTGATTCTCAAACTGTTAGGCATAAATCTGTGGTGAGAGCTGTCTACTAGCCAAATTGGTAGACAGTAATTTACGTCAATATTTACGTTCCCAAGATTTGTAAAGAGGAAAGGTTGGTCATGAGGCTAGCAACCCCATCCTGTAAAACAAACACTGCTACAGAAACTTCAAGCCATTAGCTTGAAGCCCTATGTTCCACAGGGGAACGTGAAGGAAAAAAAAAACAAGGTTTGTCGTGAGAAAATGTGAACAAAGATTGATTCAAAACCGACCACAGCAGACTTTGCGTAGGCGGATGTAGTTAACATATAGAGGATTTGACATTCAAGAAACAGTCACAAATAGATGAAAGATTAACTTTACGTGAGAAACAACCAATCGGAAGACTGTGTTTGTTTGCTTAAATATCCATAGTAATGTACATGAAAATATATAAATATGCGTTGATTTCCTTAATAAATGATCTGTTGCCTGGCCCTTGTTTTCTGTTGTTACAAATCTACTACCTTTGAAAGAAATCTCATTTATTCGGAAGACTGTTGTGTTTCTGAAGAATAAGAAGTTCAGCAAAGATATCTTTTCGGCGATTTCATTTTCAAAAGCTGTACAATCGCATTTAAATATATAATTTTACATGGAGACGATTCTTGTTTGATTCTACATAATTATGACAGCGAATAAAAGGTGATAATTATTTCCAACTAGATATGGTTATACGAGAGGCTTAGAAACAAAAATTACGCAGGATTAGAACGGATATCAAGTGTGTAAAAATGAGCATGGATACAAAATTGAAATAATAATTTTCAACTTGAGATGGGAATCAGGAGGTGCGAATATAGATTACAAGAGCTTTAGAAACAAAATTACATGGAATTTAGCAAATTACAGGTGTGCAGAAAGTGAGCATGGAAACAAAATTGATATAATAGTTTTAACTTAAAATGGAAGTTAGGAGGTGTGAATATAGATTACAAGAGCCTTAGAAACACAAAATAATTGCACAGGATTAAGATATAATTGCAAATTTTTTAAAAACGGATTATAAATGTGAACAGGAAAAGCATGGAAACAAACTTAAAATAAATGTTTTTATAACTGGAAAAAAAAATGGGGTGAATCGAATGAAGACTGAGGGAGTAAGAATCACACACATAGCGAACGAAAAGGGATCAAAAAACAAAAACAGAAACAGAAACAAAAATGGAAGCTACGGTAACATACCGAACTAAGTCCATGGTAGTTGTAGAGGTTGAACTAATTTCTTTTGGACACACAGCTCCGGCTTCTCGATGCATATTGAGAGGGCTTCTGCAGTACAGAGAAGTCGGAAACAAACTGCTTTCGGTAGGTTTCTGTTGACCTTGTAAATTACTTTGAATGAATCAGTTGAGATGTTGTGGGAGGTATTGATCAGATGCTCAGTAATGGCACTTCTGATTGAACCGGTGCCTCCTCTTTGCAGCCACGCTGGGTAGTGTTCTCTAACACGTTTTGAAAGGACGCGCATACAACGACCTATGTACCTTGCTCCGCACGAGCAGGTGAACTGGTAAATGCACATTGAATTGGCCATATGCGACAGTTTGTCCTTCCCATTGCTCCGAAGAAGTGGGCGGCTAGAGAATGTCACTCTTAGAGTTGCTGCCGGAAAAGTCTTCTTCAGGGATTTGGAGATTCTCCTTTTAAGGATATCTGCTGCCAGGTCTCCCCTGAATTCCAGATTCAGATAGAGTGTCTTCTTTTGCACTGAAATGTATTCTTCTCTTTTTGTCCTTGGTTTCATGTTCTTCTCCACGAAACGTGGCGGGTATCCGTTTTGAATCAGGATGCTTTTTAGGAATAGGAGCTCTTCTTCTAAACAGTCATCACTGCAGATTCTTCTGGTGCGGTGGGCTAGTGAGATGATGAGAGCTCTTTTACGGCTGATAGGTACCCAACTGTAGAAGTTTGTCAGCTGGCCATTCCATGTTGGTTTTCTATGGATAGATCTTTTCAGAGTTCCGTCGTCTCTTCTTGTCAATTCGACGTCCAAGAATGGAATCTTTGATTTATTTTCAACTTCCATTGTGAATTTAATTGAAGGATGACAGTTATTAAACTCCTGTAAGATGCAATTTAAATCGGAATCGTCTTGACAAACTATAAAAGTGTCGTCGACGTATCTTTTGTACAGCAACAATTTGTTCATTGTTGGTTTAAGGATGCCGTTTTCCATGCTGGCCATGAAGCAGTCTGCTAGGAGTGGGCCAAGGGGAGAGCCCATAGCAATCCCGTCTTTCTGTCTATAGATGACGTCGTTGAACGTAAATTGTACGTTGAGTGTGCATCTTAATAACAACTCTTTTAGGTATGAGGTTGGTATTCCGATGCTCAGGTTATTGTCATCAATATACTTGCAAAGGAAACAAATTGTTTCTGTGAGCGGCACATTCGTAAATAGAGATTCCACGTCCAGTGATAACATTCGTTTGCCATTTACATTCAGGTCTTTTATGCACTCAATAAATTCAAACGTATCTCGTAGAGAGTACTTACAGAGTTGTCGTCTCACAGGCTCCAGCATCTCGGATAACCATTTGGCAATGGGATGGTACGGTGATCCCTCCATGTCCAAAATCGGTCGAAGTGGTAGGCCTGCTTTGTGTACCTTTGGCAGACCATATAGTCGAGGGATGATAGATCCTGTTGGTCTCAGACGTTCAAATAGGTCCTCAGTGATTCTTACTCCCTCAGTCTTCATTCGATTCACCCCATTTTTTTTTCCAGTTATAAAAACATTTATTTTAAGTTTGTTTCCATGCTTTTCCTGTTCACATTTATAATCCGTTTTTAAAAAATTTGCAATTATATCTTAATCCTGTGCAATTATTTTGTGTTTCTAAGGCTCTTGTAATCTATATTCACACCTCCTAACTTCCATTTTAAGTTAAAACTATTATATCAATTTTGTTTCCATGCTCACTTTCTGCACACCTGTAATTTGCTAAATTCCATGTAATTTTGTTTCTAAAGCTCTTGTAATCTATATTCGCACCTCCTGATTCCCATCTCAAGTTGAAAATTATTATTTCAATTTTGTATCCATGCTCATTTTTACACACTTGATATCCGTTCTAATCCTGCGTAATTTTTGTTTCTAAGCCTCTCGTATAACCATATCTAGTTGGAAATAATTATCACCTTTTATTCGCTGTCATAATTATGTAGAATCAAACAAGAATCGTCTCCATGTAAAATTATGTATTTAAATGCGATTGTACAGCTTTTGAAAATGAAATCGCCGAAAAGATATCTTTGCTGAACTTCTTATTCTTCTCAATCTAATGTTGTGTTTCTCGCACAACTTCATGATGAATCGTACCATGACAGCTGTTATTTTGAGCGTATATTACTACAAAGAGTTACTAACGAAAAACCAGTCTTGTCACAGCTACTGCTGGAAGTGACAGTTACACAAAGAGTCACCCAACTTCCGAATTGTAAATACTTTTTTTCCATACAACAGTACTACAAGCAAATAGAATTGCACAATAATAGAAATACGACAGGAGATTATTTCTATTTTATTAGCACGAGAAAAAACGGACAATTAATCAAGTTCCTCCATGAAGCTAGTAAGAGTGTGTTGAACTACCTACCAAAGTAGAAATTTTGTAGTTGCTGTGATAAATACTGATAGCAAGAAATTATGCCACTGATAGCTCGACGAGTACAATAAACGGGTTCATTTTTAGCGTTTATAAAAGAAACGTTAAATACTTTCGAAAAGCAGTTCAACGTGCTCCGTATGAGAATGAAGCAAGATGAAAGCTAGTCCTGGTGATTATTTATATTTAGGTTTTATTTGATGGAGTAATATTTTGTTAACAACAAAAAGAAACATTTCTAAGCAAGATTTTCGAAGGACTCTTCCTGTGAAGTATATAAAGAATACACTAAAAGTGAATTGGTCAATATAATAATGAAGGGATAAGAATTTTCACGATTGCTAACTTAAATTTAACATGCACGAAATTTCATAGGCTACTAAAGCTGAAGAAGATGATGAGCTATCTCTTTTTTATTTTTACCAAACAGTGTGGTAATTTCAACTGTGTATTTTTTCAATAAATTTGTTTTCCACTTAGACATCGAGATAACTCACTTTCAAATGCAACTAAAAATTTTATGGATAGTACCTTATCCATCTGAAAAATAACGACTGTCCTTTTACTTTAAACACCTTAGATGTCTCAAGTCTCTGAAGAATTTTTATATAGTCACCAAGAAACATGAAAAGCAATTTATCAGTTCACTTTGAAAGTTAAGGGTAACCGACTAAAGTGCTTACATTATCTTTCCAAACCACCAACATTAAAAATTGATTCTTCTCAAAGGAGATTATTTTCTGAGATTATTTTGAGTTAACTAAACCTGGATAACTGAGTTTTCTACACATTAGATTAAAAATCACAGTTTCAGTGAGTTATATTGTTTAAAAACATTATTTCTCTAAAGTCAAATGTAAATTTCTTCCTTTAATTTCATCAGCGTCGATGGCACAGCGTTTAAGACTCTCGCCGACCATGCACATGGGCTGGGGTTCAATCCCCTGCCAACGCACACCTGATATCAATGGTCGGCCTGCAAAATATGGGTTAAGAGTATCACATGCTAAAAATTCGATACTTGCACCAAAAATAGGGTGTGGAATCAAGCTATAATAAAAGATAAAAAATAAATATATATGAATAATTTTAAAATGCTAGACAAAATTTGATGTCCATCCGTGTCCGTGTTATTCAGTAGTCAGATGAAACACCAGAATCAGCATAAAAAACTCCTCTTTATTGTCAATCTGATTAAAGAATGCTTCCTACGAAATGTTTGCTCGCGGTGAAAGTCATGTATAAGACTATTATGAAACACAAGTGACAGGTTGAATAAATGACGTTGATTTGTGGAATTCATCAGAATAAAATATGTGTAAAATTAACATTTAGAAAGCTTCATCAGACACACCTTTCTTCTCCAGTAAACCATTGAACTAGCATTTCATCTTAGAGTTTTTATAGCAAATCTTGACAAATGGGAAGTTAGAAGTTGAAGTATTCGCCATCAAAGATAAAGAAATAACACACTGATGGTAAAACTATAGCAGATAGCTTTCGGTAAGCCGACTGCTATTCAGATGCAGAATGATGACTGGGAGTGAAAACATTTCTTTTAGCAGCAGGATTAGAACCAGTGCTGTATGGGCTCATCTACAAGAGTGAGTTGCTAACTGGGTTATCGTTCCACTTCATTTGCACCTAATAGTCCTCAGCTGCCATGTAAATGAATACCATCACACTAGCTGATGATTTATGTCTTCTCCTATTGGTCGTAATCATTGTGAATTAGTAGATGAGGAGCAGGTTATTAACTGTTGATGTAGATATCTTAGATAACTTTAATTCATCATCCATCACATCATTGACAGTCTTTCTTACTAAAGCTATCTCAGATTATCACAAGCACGCATGAAAAAATTGAGTATGGTTATTAGATTTGAAAGTCAATCTCACATTTCTGTTAACTGATTTTTCCTGCTGTTTACACTGTTCGTCAAACGAATGTTCAAACAGAAACGGTCTAATTAAGGAAAGGATAGGCACATGAATTAAATAAACTAAGAACTTATTTGGTGGTAAATTGCATAATGCTACCTAATATTAAAGCCACAGTTCTTCAAAAACAGTCAGTGTAAAACAACTAAGCAGCATTTTCAATTGAAACAGAGACACACTGCGTAGTGATGATTTGAGTGCTTTAGCTTCGGTGATAACAAGAACTACATGTTCTTCAAAGTATTTTGTAAGGTGTTTCACAACTCCAAAGCCATGAGAAAACTGAAAATATGCTCTGTCAACAAATAGGCGGGTTTTTACGGAATAGCTTATTTGTTTAAAGACTAAATGCTATTTTTCCACAAGAAAATTTTCTGGTTGGTTAAGTGCTTACATTAAGTATGTTAAACCACGATGTTTAAGTTTGTGCCAACAAGTGAAAATGTATCCCAACATTATTCAATGATTACGTTTGTCAATGAAAAGTAAAGGCTGTACCACTATCAGCATATATTAAAATAACATCAGCACCTTTCATGGGACTAAGTAAGAATTTATTTGGTTTAATATACGATCAACAAAGGATTTGTAATACCATACTGTCTGTCAATAACTACATGGTTGACATTAAACGAATATCGGCAGTCTATTAAATTTATGCGAAATATTTTAGTATACATTGGAAAATCCCTGAGATAACACCCTGGTTCTTGAACTGTCTTTCATTGAGTAGCAGAAGGGATATAGAGAGCAGATAGAAAGGAGTATGAAAACGTATAAAATAATTATACTCATTTATTACTTTATTTTATTGCTTTACGCTCCCAGTAGAATATAGGGCTTCAAGCTAGAGGCTTGAAATTTCGATAGCAGTTGTGTTTACTTCTACCTTACGTCCAACCTTCCCTCTCTACCAGTCTTATTACTGGCTTAGCGAGGTGAAGTAGTGCGTTACTATGGAGATTACACGTTGATATAAATGCACACAGTCATAATGACTATCATTGTTGATGGAATATGAATCTAGATGTTATAATTTCTCATGGTCCAAGATGAAAGGGTGTTTTACAAATATGACTTATGACAATATTATTCTTTTACTTAAAGTCAGATTGTTATAAGTATAAATCTTGGGCACTGTGGTAGAGTATAACTCCATTATGGATAAAATTTTATTTTGATAAATCACACTGTGTTGGACAGTTAAATTAACTGATGACGTTTCGAGCACAAACTATTGCTCATAATCATATCAAGTTGCTAACACAACTCTTTTCACAACTTTTCCCAATTTTGTTCAAAACGTCATCCAATAAATAATACTATTTCACTGTGTGATATATCTAATAAACAAACTAAAATGGAATTACTTACTACCACAGTGCCCAAGTTTTACACATATATTAATTTTTTCCTTCATCTATATACATGTGTGGAATTGACTAGATATTTAATTTTTATTCAAATATCAAAATAAAATCTTATCCACAATGGAGTTAATTTTGTTTGCCTGTTTCTCTAATTGCTTATAATTCTTGTATTCACTTATAACTCTTGCGTAATTTCGTATTCTCTACTTTGTTCCTATGTGTATCTTGAGCAAAATTCAATCATCAAACTGTTCATATTATTACATAACTTCTTTTTAATAACTGTTTGTGACAACTCATCACCTATGTTACTACCCTAATTTCATTAACACCTAATTTTCTTGACCGATTTTGTGTTACGTAGCTCCCCTTTTTAGTCAAAATAACCATAACCAATTGTATTTTTGTTTGACAAACTTGATGTATACATACGTATAAAATAATATATATATTTGTGATTGTACAGCTAAGAAAATGAATTCACCGAAAAGAGACTCTTCGCTGAACTACGTGTTTTGTTTTCATTATTGCCTGTATTATCCACGAATTTTAAACAATCTTCTCTAAATATTAATGCTAAAGAGGTATATCAATCTCATTTAACCTTCTTAACCTATTTATATTTATTAAACACTTCTAGTGTTCTACACAAAAATGTTGGTGAGCTTTGTTTCGTTCTGAGATAATCAGAACATTTCGTTGATAATTAACTTATTATAGTGTTCGCCACTATAGTCTACAACATTATATGCAGATATGCAGCAAAGCATTGTGATTGATAATGTATCACTATCCAGCACTGACTGATTCTCAAACTGTTAGGCATAAATCTGTGGTGAGAGCTGTCTACTAGCCAAATTGGTAGACAGTAATTTACGTCAATATTTACGTTCCCAAGATTTGTAAAGAGGAAAGGTTGGTCATGAGGCTAGCAACCCCATCCTGTAAAACAAACACTGCTACAGAAACTTCAAGCCATTAGCTTGAAGCCCTATGTTCCACAGGGGAACGTGAAGGAAAAAAAAACAAGGTTTGTCGTGAGAAAATGTGAACAAAGATTGATTCAAAACCGACCACAGCAGACTTTGCGTAGGCGGATGTAGTTAACATATAGAGGATTTGACATTCAAGAAACAGTCACAAATAGATGAAAGATTAACTTTACGTGAGAAACAACCAATCGGAAGACTGTGTTTGTTTGCTTAAATATCCATAGTAATGTACATGAAAATATATAAATATGCGTTGATTTCCTTAATAAATGATCTGTTGCCTGGCCCTTGTTTTCTGTTGTTACAAATCTACTACCTTTGAAAGAAATCTCATTTATTCGGAAGACTGTTGTGTTTCTCGCACAACTTCATGATGAATCGTACCATGACAGCTGTTATTTTGAGCGTACATTACTACAAAGAGTTACTAACGAAAAACCAGTCTTGTCACAGCTACTGCTGGAAGTGACAGTTACACAAAGAGTCACCCAACTTCCGAATTGTAAATACTTTTTTTCCATACAACAGTACTACAAGCAAATAGAATTGCACAATAATAGAAATACGACAGGAGATTATTTCTATTTTATTAGCACGAGAAAAAACGGACAATTAATCAAGTTCCTCCATGAAGCTAGTAAGAGTGTGTTGAACTACCTACCAAAGTAGAAATTTTGTAGTTGCTGTGATAAATACTGATAGCAAGAAATTATGCCACTGATAGCTCGACGAGTACAATAAACGGGTTCATTTTTAGCGTTTATAAAAGAAACGTTAAATACTTTCGAAAAGCAGTTCAACGTGCTCCGTATGAGAATGAAGCAAGATGAAAGCTAGTCCTGGTGATTATTTATATTTAGGTTTTATTTGATGGAGTAATATTTTGTTAACAACAAAAAGAAACATTTCTAAGCAAGATTTTCGAAGGACTCTTCCTGTGAAGTATATAAAGAATACACTAAAAGTGAATTGGTCAATATAATAATGAAGGGATAAGAATTTTCACGATTGCTAACTTAAATTTAACATGCACGAAATTTCATAGGCTACTAAAGCTGAAGAAGATGATGAGCTATCTCTTTTTTATTTTTACCAAACAGTGTGGTAATTTCAACTGTGTATTTTTTCAATAAATTTGTTTTCCACTTAGACATCGAGATAACTCACTTTCAAATGCAACTAAAAATTTTATGGATAGTACCTTATCCATCTGAAAAATAACGACTGTCCTTTTACTTTAAACACCTTAGATGTCTCAAGTCTCTGAAGAATTTTTATATAGTCACCAAGAAACATGAAAAGCAATTTATCAGTTCACTTTGAAAGTTAAGGGTAACCGACTAAAGTGCTTACATTATATTTCCAAACCACCAACATTAAAAATTGATTCTTCTCAAAGGAGATTATTTTCTGAGATTATTTTGAGTTAACTAAACCTGGATAACTGAGTTTTCTACACATTAGATTAAAAATCACAGTTTCAGTGAGTTATATTGTTTAAAAACATTATTTCTCTAAAGTCAAATGTAAATTTCTTCCTTTAATTTCATCAGCGTCGATGGCACAGCGTTTAAGACTCTCGCCGACCATGCACATGGGCTGGGGTTCAATCCCCTGCCAACGCACACCTGATATCAATGGTCGGCCTGCAAAATATGGGTTAAGAGTATCACATGCTAAAAATTCGATACTTGCACCAAAAATAGGGTGTGGAATCAAGCTATAATAAAAGATAAAAAATAAATATATATGAATAATTTTAAAATGCTAGACAAAATTTGATGTCCATCCGTGTCCGTGTTATTCAGTAGTCAGATGAAACACCAGAATCAGCATAAAAAACTCCTCTTTATTGTCAATCTGATTAAAGAATGCTTCCTACGAAATGTTTGCTCGCGGTGAAAGTCATGTATAAGACTATTATGAAACACAAGTGACAGGTTGAATAAATGACGTTGATTTGTGGAATTCATCAGAATAAAATATGTGTAAAATTAACATTTAGAAAGCTTCATCAGACACACCTTTCTTCTCCAGTAAACCATTGAACTAGCATTTCATCTTAGAGTTTTTATAGCAAATCTTGACAAATGGGAAGTTAGAAGTTGAAGTATTCGCCATCAAAGATAAAGAAATAACACACTGATGGTAAAACTATAGCAGATAGCTTTCGGTAAGCCGACTGCTATTCAGATGCAGAATGATGACTGGGAGTGAAAACATTTCTTTTAGCAGCAGGATTAGAACCAGTGCTGTATGGGCTCATCTACAAGAGTGAGTTGCTAACTGGGTTATCGTTCCACTTCATTTGCACCTAATAGTCCTCAGCTGCCATGTAAATGAATACCATCACACTAGCTGATGATTTATGTCTTCTCCTATTGGTCGTAATCATTGTGAATTAGTAGATGAGGAGCAGGTTATTAACTGTTGATGTAGATATCTTAGATAACTTTAATTCATCATCCATCACATCATTGACAGTCTTTCTTACTAAAGCTATCTCAGATTATCACAAGCACGCATGAAAAAATTGAGTATGGTTATTAGATTTGAAAGTCAATCTCACATTTCTGTTAACTGATTTTTCCTGCTGTTTACACTGTTCGTCAAACGAATGTTCAAACAGAAACGGTCTAATTAAGGAAAGGATAGGCACATGAATTAAATAAACTAAGAACTTATTTGGTGGTAAATTGCATAATGCTACCTAATATTAAAGCCACAGTTCTTCAAAAACAGTCAGTGTAAAACAACTAAGCAGCATTTTCAATTGAAACAGAGACACACTGCGTAGTGATGATTTGAGTGCTTTAGCTTCGGTGATAACAAGAACTACATGTTCTTCAAAGTATTTTGTAAGGTGTTTCACAACTCCAAAGCCATGAGAAAACTGAAAATATGCTCTGTCAACAAATAGGCGGGTTTTTACGGAATAGCTTATTTGTTTAAAGACTAAATGCTATTTTTCCACAAGAAAATTTTCTGGTTGGTTAAGTGCTTACATTAAGTATGTTAAACCACGATGTTTAAGTTTGTGCCAACAAGTGAAAATGTATCCCAACATTATTCAATGATTACGTTTGTCAATGAAAAGTAAAGGCTGTACCACTATCAGCATATATTAAAATAACATCAGCACCTTTCATGGGACTAAGTAAGAATTTATTTGGTTTAATATACGATCAACAAAGGATTTGTAATACCATACTGTCTGTCAATAACTACATGGTTGACATTAAACGAATATCGGCAGTCTATTAAATTTATGCGAAATATTTTAGTATACATTGGAAAATCCCTGAGATAACACCCTGGTTCTTGAACTGTCTTTCATTGAGTAGCAGAAGGGATATAGAGAGCAGATAGAAAGGAGTATGAAAACGTATAAAATAATTATACTCATTTATTACTTTATTTTATTGCTTTACGCTCCCAGTAGAATATAGGGCTTCAAGCTAGAGGCTTGAAATTTCGATAGCAGTTGTGTTTACTTCTACCTTACGTCCAACCTTCCCTCTCTACCAGTCTTATTACTGGCTTAGCGAGGTGAAGTAGTGCGTTACTATGGAGATTACACGTTGATATAAATGCACACAGTCATAATGGCTATCATTGTTGATGGAATATGAATCTAGATGTTATAATTTCTCATGGTCCAAGATGAAAGGGTGTTTTACAAATATGACTTATGACAATATTATTCTTTTACTTAAAGTCAGATTGTTATAAGTATAAATCTTGGGCACTGTGGTAGAGTATAACTCCATTATGGATAAAATTTTATTTTGATAAATCACACTGTGTTGGACAGTTAAATTAACTGATGACGTTTCGAGCACAAACTATTGCTCATAATCATATCAAGTTACTTGATATCAAAATCAGAAGAAATAAACACCTCAGAGCATCTCTTCGACCACCAAGAAATCCTGTGGAACTACAAAGACTTGAAAAATCATCAGCCATAGGTCTACATGCTATAGAATCAGGCCACAAAATTGATTTTGACAATATTGAAATAATCCAGAAAAACTTCAGAAATCACAAAGAACGTCTAATATCAGAAGCACTTCATATCAAGTGGAATCAAAATTGCCTGAATAGGAATGATGGACTAAAACAGAGTCTGACCTGGTTACAACACCTCCCTCCCCCCATCAAGTGACAAAACCAACACGAATGTGATAAGCACTTTCATTATGTAAACACGCGCTGCTTTTATAATCTTATACACTTATCAAATCCAACAATCTACACATGATGGTTTTGTTATCTTTACCAATTCACCAACTTGACAACTAAAAATGCCCCCAGACAGACGAACGATGATCAAGTTAGTAAACTTTATTTTGATATCATAACAGACGTACTGTTACCTTTGTTATTTGGTTTAGTTATCTTCACTGCTATTTTTACTTCCAATATGTCCCTTTAACTTGACCTATGTCTATTTTCTCACCCCCTAACTCTTTGTTATATATATGCTGAGATTTTGCAAATCCCAGTTTAATAATACTTTGATAAAGCTATTGGCATTAAATAGCGAAACATCAGTAAAAACAAATTTCCTGTTGTTTTTCATTCATTGGGAAATACAAAAACTTTTATTATCACATTAGAAAAGTCAGAATTCGAGATGAATATTAATATGAATAAAGTATAAAAAAACTTGTCACAAGCAGTTTCAACTTATACAGTGATTCCGTTTTCACATATTTCGATAAGATACAGGTATGTTTTGAGTAGAAGATTACCTATTCTAAAACTCACAAAAATGGTTGGACCAATTTACCATAATATTTTCCTGATACTAATATATACTTAAAGACCAGTATTTTTACGCATGTCACAAATAACACATGATCAGTATATTATTTCTTAAATTGAACGGCTATTTCATCACAACAGTATATTTCGTTTTGGTTAAAATACCTGTGTGAGAATTGTACCTGACAAGTCTATTCAAGCCAGCCTTCGCGAAATCATAGCTTCAGAATATCTGGAAGGTTTTGTAACAACATGGTCAATTTATTGTTGTCTCTAGCTAACAGGTATGCTATGTTCTTTACATGTTCTTGTGTATTTAACAGTGTTGTTACCACTTTATCTCATCTCAGTCAGCAAGTATAATTGTTGACTGCATTTTATTGAGAATATTCACGAAGTGTAGTAGTTATTGTGTATCAAGCATTTTATTTTGATGTCTCACTAGCGTAGTCAACGACTTACTCAAGTTGTATAGACTATTCATACACACATCATGTTAGTAAAGCAAAATACCAGAAATGTTTTTTTAATGTCTTGATTTATTTTTGATTTATTAATGAAGTGAGATAGATTTTCAGCAGTGAACAAAAAACAGCCAACAACAACATATCTATACATCCTAAAGAACATGCTTTTGGACTGCGTATCGGAGAAATAATTTCATAATTTTGGTTTAAAATCTGTACATCTGAATTTACAAAAATAAGTATAAGCTAACCCAATAAAATACCATGCACAATGGAATGTGTATCATAAAAAGTAGCTGTTCGAGTAGTAAATATGACTATGGAAACTAAATTTCAGTGCAGTTAAAATTGTTTCACCTACGATTGTGGTCAAATTAATATCTTCATCTGAGTATTTAAGAATCTACTACAATTCTCAGATTTTCATTTTCATGAGTTAATCATTAAGATGTATCGTGACTATATAGAAATGGGAATATGTACTGAATTAATCACGAATATGTTTAATGTCTTGATTAAAAGTGTTTTCTGGGTGAACGAGTGTTGCTCGATGAATTAAAAAATTTCCTACATTTCTGTAAATTGAATTCACTGACAAATCAACGTGAATAAATATTCCTCGGTGTCTCAACACTTTGGTTTTCAGTAAATTCTGATGAAATCACTCTGTTTTCCATTGGATGTACAAACTATAAATTTCCCAGGATGCTTAGTTATCATGTTTTATAGACATTTATGTATCAAACACATACTATGACTTCAGATTATTCATCACATTTTTCAATAGTCTTGTAATAAAACCGTCACAGTCATTCAAAAATCTTCTACTGAATAGGAAATGTATGTGCTATCGACCTTAATTGGTGATTTTTCGATGATCTGACGGTAAACACTTCTCTTTAAAAACGTTATACAACTCTTTCCACCAATAAACTCGAATAAGGTAAGAATTACAAGTGTTCTAAATCAATTTGAACTCATTTTTTATTATTTCGCGGTTTATTTTCAGTCGCCTACTGTCTGAAAAACATAAAAAGAGTAAATTAAAAAAATTAACACTTTCTCATTGACAAGAAGTAAGTGATTAGAACTATGAGTAACTTGAATCTGGAATGATGTAAGTTATGTAATTATTAGGAGTTAAAAGGATAGACTATTTATAGGATGATTAGACGAATGTTCCATACATTTCGAAATTTTCAGAAAGAAGTTTAAATAAAAAGAGTACATTAGTAGGATAGATTACGCAACCCTAGGAATCACTCTTTAAAAATAGATAAAATGATTAAATTGAATGATGCTCAGATGAAAAAACAATAAAATTTTCCAAACAGAAGAGATGCCGAAGAAAGCATGAAGCAGTGGAAATCGTGTTACTCAGTGAAGATAACTAAACCAAATAACAAAGGTAACAGTACGTCTGTTATGATATCAAAATAAAGTTTACTAACTTGATCATCGTTCGTCTGTCTGGGGGCATTTTTAGTTGTCAAGTTGGTGAATTGGTAAAGATAACAAAACCATCATGTGTAGATTGTTGGATTTGATAAGTGTATAAGATTATAAAAGCAGCGCGTGTTTACATAATGAAAGTGCTTATCACATTCGTGTTGGTTTTGTCACTTGATGGGGGGAGGGAGGTGTTGTAACCAGGTCAGACTCTGTTTTAGTCCATCATTCCTATTCAGGCAATTTTGATTCCACTTGATATGAAGTGCTTCTGATATTAGACGTTCTTTGTGATTTCTGAAGTTTTTCTGGATTATTTCAATATTGTCAAAATCAATTTTGTGGCCTGATTCTATAGCATGTAGACCTATGGCTGATGATTTTTCAAGTCTTTGTAGTTCCACAGGATTTCTTGGTGGTCGAAGAGATGCTCTGAGGTGTTTATTTCTTCTGATTTTGATTTCTCGAGATGTTTGTCCGATGTATATCGCATCACATTCCAAGCATTTTATTTTATAGACACAATTAGATAGAGAATCTTTGGGGATTTGGTCTTTTATATGGACAAGGTTGCTTTGAAGTGTGTCTGGTGTTTTGATGAAAACTCTAATGTCGAGCTGATTGAGTACTCTTCTGATATCTTCCGACGTCTCTGCTCTATATGGAATGACGACTGTTGATGTCCATGTTTGCGGGATGTGTTCTCGGCCATACTTAATGTCTGTGTTGATTTTGTTGATGAAGTTCCATGGGTAGTTGTTTTGCTTGAGAGTTTCAGTAATGTTTGATATTTCTTCTTCTTTTTCCTTCTCATCCGTTATCAGAGAGTGTGCTCGTCTAAAAAGACTTGAAACAACTGAAATCTTTGCGCTGATGGGGTGTGACGATTTGAAGTCTAAATATTTATTTGAGTGTGTTTTCTTCCTGAATATAGATATAATAAAATGTCCATTTTCCCTTCTCTCACCTAGGCAGTCTAGAAATGATAGTTCCCCGACGTCTGATTCTGCTTCCGAAGTGAATTGGATTCTGGGAGATACACAGTTTTTTTTTCTCCAGGAATGAATTGTGCGGATCTCGTTTTAGTACTACAAAAGTATCTTCTAGTTATCTTAAGCATATTTTAGGAGTGAGTTTGCTTGAAAAGTTGTTATTTTCGAATCTTTTCAGGTAGAGGTCGGCGACTATTGGGTAGGCTGGTAACCCAATGGCATTACCATTTGTCTGTCTATATAAACTCCCTTTGAATGTAAAATAATTACTTTCTAGACAGAATTTCAAGCTCTTAATTATTTCACTGGTGTCCAGGGGACATCTTTGTGTTAGCGTTGTATCTGATTCTAGTAGACTGGAAATAATATCAAGACTTTCGGTAATAGGGATACTAGTGTATAATGAGTTAATATCATAGCTTACCATAATGTCTTCTTTATCAATTTCTCGGTGTTCTATTTGGGATTTGAAATCATTTGAATTCCTTACAATATTTTGAGTGTCTTTTTGTAGTGGTTGTAGCATCGAGAGTAATTATTTAGAGAGGTTGTATGTTGGTGAGTTGGTGAAATCTATTACTGGTCTCAATGGAACTGTGGGTTTATGTATCTTTGGTTGACCGTAGAATTTCGAAGGTACGTAAGATTTTGGTTTTAGTTTAAACCAGAGAGAATTTCCAATTTTGGGTTTCATTTCTTGAAGGAGTCTGTTTGTATTTAGTTTCATTTTGTTGAATTCGGCTGATTTCTACTTCGCTTCAATGAGTAAGTATGGTCCTTTAGATAGGTGTTCAATCGCCTTCTTTTCATAATCCGTTCTATTCATTATCACAGTGACATTTCCCTTGTCGGCTTTCGTTATAACGATGCTTTTGTCTTTCTTCAAATTTCTTAAGGCTTCATAATCTTGGTTGGTGAGATTATATGGTATGTTTCGTCGTGTCATTAATATGTGATATCTTTTGAACAACAGATTGTGATTCTTCATTGGTGAATTGTTGTAGAGCAGGTTCAATCATAGGTGTCATTTCCTGGACCAATTATGGCTTTCTAGTGATATTGAAATTCAGACCTTTCTGTAGTAATGAGATTTCATTTTCGGTTAGTATCTTGTCTGACATGTTATGTATGGCTCTGATATTCTTTATATCATTTGCTGAGGTTTTCTTTGGTTGTTTCTTTTCTTCGAGTTTCAAGAATTTTTGTATTTGTCTTCTATTAGTGATATTAGGAAAATGAGATTCTCGTTCATTAAACAATTTTTGAAAGGATTCATAGATATGGCTTGTAACAAGTAATGTTAAACAGTTGTCTATATTTTTGATTCTCGTTCGATAAGATTCGAGTTTGATGCTGCAGTTATGTATTTTTTTCTCGTAAAAATACTTTGGAGGTATGATTTGTGGCAAGTATGGATTTGTGAGAATATTGGAGAGGTAGACAGCGAACGTTGAAAATACAATGATTATAGAAGTTACATTTATGCTTCGAAAGAGTAATCCGGTTTTTAATTAAGTAATATATGTCCAAACCAAGTTCACTTTTAACAGTTTGAAAAAATTTGGGCATTGGGTATATGATATTCATTATAATAAAGGTTTTCCTAAGGAATGAAAAACAAAACGATATTGTTTTTACTGACGTTTCGCTTTTTAATGCTAATAGCTTTATCAAAGTATTATTTTCTATTGTCACCTTGAATAAGATGACAAATGTATCATCGCTTGTTTTTGTCAACAGGCATTGACTTCTCTATATTTCTGCTTGAAAGTTATCCATCTCATTAACTTTTATTACTTGCAAATACTTAATTGTATATAACGAAGTTACTGGATTAAGGGTCACTAAATAGTTGTTTTGGCTGATTAAACTGCAGGGAAGTAGCATGATATAGTGAAATTAGAATAAACCTAATTAATCAGCTATTGCGTCACGACTCATTGGCTCAATCGCAATCTGCTTTTCTTGTTATTTAAACGCCTCAGTTTCAATCACTGAGAAGGCTGTTTGTGTGGATAATTTAGGAGTCTCGAACTAGTATCAACTAGCTATCCGATGCCCATAACGTTCGAACAAGTGTCGTCAGTATAGATAAAATCTATTTTGAAACCAGTCAAATCCCCGGTATCTTAACACTCCACATTCTAAAAGGCCGAAAGTAAGGAGTAATAAATATCACAGTGAATACAGACTATGATTTTTCAACAGTATGCAAAGATGTCACTTGCATGACGATTAGAGAGTATAAGCGACAAATAATAAAATAGTTGGAATTACTATTAGATCTACGTATGATGTCGCAGTACATAGAATAAAGGATTTTCAAGGTAAAATGTGATCACAAAGATTTCAGAAATGGAGTGGAAAAGCCTGCATCACTCCTGAAAAAGCTCAGCAACTATCGCCCTGTTTCTTACAACACAATCTGACTTTATAATGGATAGGATTTTATTTCAATAAATCACACAGTGTTGTACAGTTAAATTAACTGATGACGTTTCGAGCACAAACTATTGCTCATAATCATATCAAGTAACTTGATATCAGTTAATTTAACTGTACAACACTGTGTGATTTATTAAAATAAAATCCTATCCATTATGGAGTTATACTCTACCACAGTGCCCAAGATTTATACTTATAACAATCTGACTTTAAGTAAAAGAATAATATTGTCATAAGTCATATTTGTAAAACACCCTTTCATCTTGGACCATGAGAAATTATAACATCTAGATTCATATTCCATCAACAATGATATTCATTATGACTGTGTGCATTTATATCAACGTGTATTCTCCATAGTAACGCACTACTTCACCTCGCTAAGCCAGTAATAAGACTGGTAGAGAGGGAAGGTTGGACGTAAGGTAGAAGTAAACACAACTGCTATCGAAATTTCAAGCCTCTAGCTTGAAGCCCTATATTCTACTGGGAGCGTAAAGCAATAAAATAAAGTAATAAATGAGTATAATTATTTTATACGTTTTCATACTCCTTTCTATCTGCTCTCTATATCCCTTCTGCTACTCAATGAAAGACAGTTCAAGAACCAGGGTGTTATCTCAGGGATTTTCCAATGTATACTAAAATATTTCGCATAAATTTAATAGACTGCCGATATTCGTTTAATGTCAACCATGTAGTTATTGACAGACAGTATGGTATTACAAATCCTTTGTTGATCGTATATTAAACCAAATAAACTCTTACCTAGTCCCATGAAAGGTGCTGATGTTATTTTAATATATGCTGATAGTGGTACAGCCTTTACTTTTCATTGACAAACGTAATCATTGAATAATGTTGGGATACATTTTCACTTGTTGGCACAAACTTAAACATCGTGGTTTAACATACTTAATGTAAGCACTTAACCAACCAGAAAATTTTCTTGTGGAAAAATAACATTTAGTCTTTAAACAAATAAGCTATTCCGTAAAATCCCGCCTATTTGTTGACAGAGCATATTTTCAGTTTTCTCATGGCTTTGGAGTTGTGAAACACCTTACAAAATACTTTGAAGAACATGTAGTTCTTGTTATCACCGAAGCTAAAGCACTCAAATCATCACTACGCAGTGTGTCTCTGTTTCAATTGAAAATGCTGTTTAGTTGTTTTACACTGACTGTTTTTAAAGAACTGTGGCTTTAATATTAGGTAGCATTATGCAATTTACCACCAAATAAATTCTTAGTTTATTTAATTCATGTGCCTATGTTTGATATTTCTTCTTCTTTTTCCTTCTCATCCGTTATCAGAGAGTGTGCTCGTCTAAAAAGACTTGAAACAACTGAAATCTTTGCGCTGATGGGGTGTGACGATTTGAAGTCTAAATATTTATTTGAGTGGGTTTTCTTCCTGAATATAGATATAATAAAATGTCCATTTTCCCTTCTCTCACCTAGGCAGTCTAGAAATGATAGTTCCCCGACGTCTGATTCTGCTTCCGAAGTGAATTGGATTCTGGGAGATACACATTTTTTTTCTGAACTGTTTGTTCGATGCACACATACAAATTTCGCGGCTGAATATGCTCTTTACAACTCAGCGTTCGGTTTACACTTTATTCTACTAGTAGTACCAACATCTTTGAATGAGTTTGTTTTTTCTCCACTCTGCTGCAATTGACATTTTCCGCATTAAGGTTTCCATGTTTTTCGAAGAAATTTTATGAGTTACCATCATCATACATCCATTTTTCTTCTACTTTTTCTTCTTAACAAGCTTTATTATATGACTAAACCACATCCTCATCAATCGCTTTTGTTAGTTATTAACCAAATACTTTTAAGTTTGGATAAGTTGCACTCCAGGTCTTCATTCTTGGGATGTACCTTAAGACTTAGCTGTCCGTGTTTAACTGGATACCTAAGCCAAAAATGTGAAACATGTGATTTAAATACGTTATTGTAAATTTCATATTAGAATGACCACACTTTTATGCAGCTTTTATTAAATTTTACATATGATTTCAATGAAACTATATACTTTAATGGAGATTGCAAAGCAAACCATTTTATAATCTCATTGTCAACTTTAAATTCGTTAACCATGATTGTTTTTCATATTGGCTTCCAGCTGTACCTACGAGTTCGTCTTCAGGCGGTCCATAGTAAGGAGTAAGGTCTTCATACGAAAGCAACTGCACAAACCAGCTGTAAAAAGTAGTGTGTGACTGAACTCATGTAGCTGTCTCCTGGGATCTGCCATGCAACACTTACGCTCATTCCATCCCAGTTGTTCCGAGAAGAAATCGTTTTTCATGATGTCGGCTTCCAGGAGTAATTGCCGCCTACACGTTTCCGTAAACATGCAAGTTTTTCCTGACCATCACCCACCTTTATCTTCATCATCCTCATTTCCTTGACTTCCTCCCAATGGTAATATTATTAGTCATGTAGGTTCTTTACTTTTCTCTTAACACTATGACAGTTTACAGCAACCAGACCCGGTAATTTGTTTCTAATAATCTCTCTCTTCGCAGACCGGCCATTAAGGTAAATTTACGAAAATTGACTTATTGGTGCCAGGAGATTTTCCAGATGGTTTGCGACGAATGACTTGTATATAAATCACATTGGTGCTAGGGTAAGAAGCTAACCACTTGATTGTACTCTAATAGATAGCCATGCTGTACACCTGAATAGAACCATTATAAGTAGGAAAGATTGTGATACTGGCCGAGGCCTTTCCATAATCTCCGCTAATTTCACAACCAATTGCAGTTTGGATGAAGTAGAGGATGGCTTCTGTCAAAAGCTGTATAGTTTGCTGCTGAAGGCGAAATGCTCAGATATATTCATCTTAGCTACTGATTTCGGTGCTCGAGCAGGGAAATTGTAGAGCCCCATACTGTCAAACTGACAACTATGATCTTCTGCAGTTTTGTTTGAAAAATCATCTGTTCCTGGTAGCCACAAATTTTAAACATGAGGACAAACGTTGCCTGACCTTGAAACCAGCATAAAATCAACGCTGGACTGAAGTGGATTACGTAGCTATAAATCACGGATAAGCGAAGGTCAGAAGAAGATTGCTGCTCTAATCGCTCACTAGTCCATACACTTATGTGCTTACGGCTGAACGAATATAGAAAACTTAGAATGTTTTTATAGAGTAGATGCACATGTATTCACATAAAGGCAGCTGTCTAGTTGCATGATAAAGAGCCTACTATAATGGATGCGAAAATTGAAAGTAGAAATACCCTAATTCAATCAGAAAGTACCTTTCATACTACGACGCAGTCAAGTCACTCATTGTCATCACTGAACAAATAAACAAGAAGATACTTGTAGTTACAGAAACTCCAGCAAATTAAATTTATAAACAAGGTTCCTGGGCACAACAAGAAATAACGATCACTTTGATTTTACCCTCTTAGTATCCTTAAACCAGGTTTAATGTTGTAACTAGTATTTCACTCTTATTTATTACTTCAATCAATATTTTTCTAACGTAAATAATCTTCGCCTAAGTCTTATTTTCCTTCCCTACTCGTTTTATTATTATTATCCAATCCATAATACTTTGTATTACAAATTTAAGTTTTCCACAACTTATGGTTTCTTATTACAGTGACGTAAGTGACCTGTAATTCACTGCAATTTTAGTATTCACTCTCTTGTGTACTTGGACTCTCTCAACACGCCTGAACTTGACCTTTTAGACTTCACCTTTATTTTGCTATGACTGACTCATGGTGGTTTCTTTATTTGTCATATTTCTCCCTATATATTTCAAATAGTGTGAACAACATGATATATAGATAAGTGGGAAGGTAGGTTCTAGTGAGATCTGATAAATTCATTAAATCCTGTTTCACTAATATCTGCAGCCTGTTTTAAACTTGTAACAAATCAATGACACAACATGGTTTACTGCATTTTTCTGAATGACTTATCAGATATCCCGAAGTTACGCACAATGATAATATTCCTCTAATAACAAAACACTATTTAACAGGATAAAATCTGTGAGAATATTAAACAGTAGTAAGCTATATCGAAAATTCATATTACCTCAACAGTGGCGTCTGGCGACTGTACAATCCAAAGTTATCTCACATACAAAATACGTAGTATGTAGTAAAATAAATTAACAACACACATTTCTGGAAATCAACTAGGATAACCCCAACAAAATGAAATCCAATTTTTTTTGTCAGAATAAAATTGAACAAAATGCATTTCTAGCAGTCAGTTCAAATTAACAAGTCACAACACGGAACAACCTTCAGGTCATTCAAACAAATATCAACAATAGTAAAATAATACATCACTGTCAACAGCCAAAAATCACTCAGTAGTAAAGTGGAGCATTAATAATAATAATCAACAGAAAAACAGAGACATATAGCAGCGAGAAAGTCAGAAGAACACATGAACACATTTGAATCATAATTCACAAGTCACGAGTAGAGGATAACATTAACAAATATTAGTGAAAGTACTCAAACAAATAAAAATACCTTATAAAGATTGTTCAAAAGGCATTTTTAGACAATTCATCCTCCTAAACTGGAGTTTAGAAACAGATGTTTTGTATGTCACATTATATGAATTTACCTACAATGCATTGTTTGAAATCTTTTGGCTTTTGTTTTCTGTCGTATAAGAATGAATAAGAAAATTCATAAAAACCTGTTAAATTAGTATTATGTTACTAAAATCGAATAATTCCTTTTGTTATTTTTGACGCAACTTATTTTAATACACGAAAAATGGAATAATACAGTGGTATTTATTTTCAGGATGACGTCATGATGTTCTTTAATTTGGCTACTTAATTCGATAAGTGAAATGTTAACACTACTTGTCGTTTACATTTTAAAACGATGTGCTTCATATTATTAAACTTTTAATGAATGTTTAAATAAAATATGCCATATACCCAACTCATTGGAATAACTTTAAAATATTTTACTTACTTATCAAGGAAGCAAACCAATTTCACCTATTTTGTACTTCGTTGTGATACATAAGTAAAACAGTATAAAAATATAGTCTATATTATACTGGTAACTATTCACAAATATCATCGTGTTGTGCGAAAAACGGATGAGTAAGTATTTACCGCATACTTTTATCATTAGATGATGTCTGATAAATATTATTATTATTGTTCCCTTGGGTTCCTAGTGGAACATAGGGCTTCAACTGCACGCCTCCACTTGCTTCTGTCTTGTGCTGTACTTTTCATCTGCATCCATGTTAGTCCATACTGTTTCAGTTCCTCTTCACACGATCTCCTCCATGTCACCCTTGGACGTTCCACTCGCCGCTTCCCTTTCGAGTTCCACTCGAGGGCCTGACGCGCGATGTCACCCAACGGCCTCCTCAGCGAGTGTCCAATCCATCTCCACTTTCTCCTGCATATTTGTTGAGCGATTGGTTCCTGTTTTGTTTGTTCCCATAGTTTCTTGTTGGTGATTCTTTCCGGCCATCTAATCTTCAGTATGGAACGAAGACAGTTGTTGATAAAGGTCTGCAACCTGTTGGAAATGTTCTTTGTGACCCGCCAAGTTTCTGATCCGTATAGCAAAAGTGACTTGACGTTTGTATTGAAAATCCGAATTTTGTTGTTGATGCTGAGTGACGAAGATTTCCAGATTGGTTTCAGGTTGATGAATGTGTTTCTCGCCTTCCCGATTCTCGATTTCACATCCCCGTCCGTTCCTCATGTGGTTGAGACAATGCTCCCTAGATAAGTGAAAGAAGTAACCTCTTTCAAATCCCTCCCGTTGATGGTGATTGGCGCTGGATGTTGCTGCTGCTGTTGTTGTTGGTTGGTTATTTTCATAACTTCCGTCTTGTCTATGTTTACCTGGAGTCCTGTGTTTGCTGCTTCTTCGACCAGTTTGTCGGTTTTCGCTTGTAAGTCTTCGGTTTTGTGTGACATCAAACATAAATCACCCACGCGCGAAATCCAGGTCTTCTAGGTTCTTCACGTCGGTCTAAGATATCCGTGTCTTCTCGTTTCCCACTGTCTGACGCATAATCCAGTCCACCACAATTAGGAATATCATTGGTGATAATAAGCACCCTTGTCTGACTCCTGTGTTTACTCCAAACGCTTCGCTGAGTTTTCCGTTGTGGATCACTTGACATGTGCCGTTGTCGTACAGCTGTTGAATAAGGTTGATGAATATTTGGGGTACGCCGTAGTACTCGAGTAGTTTCCAAATTACTTCGCGGTCAACGCTGTCGAAGGCCTTCTCAAAGTCTATGAAGTTGAGGTAGAGATTTGATTGCCATTCCATGCTTTGTTCGATGATAATGCGTAGAGTTGCAATTTGGTCAGAACATGATTTGCCTTTCCTGAATCCAGCTTGTTCTGGTCGGAGTTCTGCTTCCAGTGCGTCCTTGATTCTCTCCAGGATGATGCGACTCAGGATTTTACTTGGCGTCGACAGGAGCATGATTCCTCGCCAGTTCTTGCAGAGTCCTAGGTCGTCCTTCTTTGGTAGTTTCACCAGGTAACCTTTCCTCCAGTCAGTAAGCACCTTTCCCTCTTTCCAGATCTTTTGCAATAATGGAGTCAGCATATCTGCTGTCGTCTCCGGGTCCGCTTTCAGTGCTTCCGGGGGTATCCCATCTGGTCCAGCTGCTTTTCCAGCTTTCAGAAGCTTGATTGCATTCAAGACTTCAGCTTTCGTTGGAGGATCGGTGTCAACTTGCAGTTGTGTACGTGCTGTTGTTGGTATTTCTGGACGGGTTGTAGGTGGTGGTCTGTTCAAGAGTCCTTTGAAGTGGTCCGCCCATTGTTTAATCTGTCTTTCTTCTTTGGTAATTGGGTTCCCTTGGCTATCTTTTATAGGTTTCACTTGTGTTGATCTCTTCCCGGATAGAGACTTGGTTATCTGATGTAGTGTCCTCAGGTCCCTTTTGCCTGCTGCCTTCTCAGCTTCAGTAGCCAGGTTGTCGCAGAATTGTCTTTTATCCTTCCTGGCACTCTTCTTCACTTCTTTGTCCAGTGCTGTGTAAGTTGAGTTCAGCGTCTCTTTCTCTTGTCCATCTTCGCATTTAATCATTTTTTCTTTCACCATTCTCCTCTCCTCTATTAGCTTCCAAGTGTCCGTTGAGAGCCATTCCTTGTCTTGTTTCTTCTTTCTTCCTAAAACCGTTGAGCACGTTTCGTTGAAAATCACCTTCAGAGAGTTCCAATGGTCTTCCACGGATGATTCCTCAGTGGTGCCAGGTAGTGTTTCTTGCTTTGCTCTGATAGTTGCAGTGAAAATGTCCCTTGTGGTTGCGTCCTTCAGTTTTTGCGTGTTGAACTTGCATTGTGGCCTATCCCCAGCTATCCTCGAGGCTTTTAGCTTCACCTTGAATGTCCCTTGTACTAGATAGTGGTCTGAACCCACATCTGCTCCTCTCCTCGATCTTGTGTCCAGTAGGCTCCGTCTCCACTTCCTTGAGATTGAAATGAAGTCTATCTGGTTTCTGGTGTGTCCATCTGGTGAAATCTATGTCGCCTTGTGTATATCCCTGTGTTTGAACACACTGCCACCAACCACCAAATCATTGAAGGCGCAGAAGTCTGAGAAGAGTTCGCCATTTTCGTTCATTTCACCGAGGGCCTCACGACCCATGGTGAGTTCTCTTCCTGTATTGTCTCCTCCCAGTTTCGCATTCATGTCTCCCATCAGGATTTTGATATGGCTCTTTGGGATGTTGTCCATTACTGTTTGTAGTTGACTGTAGAAATCCTCCTTCTTCTCATGTTCTGAGACGTTTGTAGGTGGGTAGCATTGAATGATTGTAACCTTTTTTCCTTTTGAGTTGAACCTGGCTGTCATTATCCTGGAGGAGATTGGTTCCCACTGCATGAGAGCTTTAGCCGCTGTTGGTGACATCATGATGGCTACTCCCTCGGTGTGCTCGTGCTCGTCTTCTGGGTGACCGGAGTAGATTATTGTCTCTCCAGTTGATAGTTGGCTCCTTCCACATCCGTTCCATCTGCTCTCGCAGATTCCCAACACTTCTATTTTGGGGGTGGAGTTGCTAGCACCACGCCCCAACCCTCCCTCTTTATGCGGGCTTGGGACCGGCTAGAATACTAGTGACCTAGTAATCTAGGCGAGGTTATGTCTGATAAATAAGCAAAACTAATTAGTCGGAAGAAACAATTTTCAGTTTTTTATAGAAACAATTTGTCTTTGTCAGAGGAAGGAGAGCGAAATTGATGATGTAACATTTGTACTTCGAGGCTTCTCTTCAACTGCAAACCGCGTAAATTACACATAGTGTTAACAAAAGAATCATGTAATTTTTTTATTTCATTAGCAAACGTTTTGCATGAAGACAATACCTTAAGGAGACAGCATCTGGTGAACTGCATTGGTATAATCAGTTACAAACAACATAAAATGGTTATTTATTACAAGTTTGGAAGAATGTTACAGAAGTTTTTTCAGTTGACTTAACAACAAAGACAATGAATAGCAATCAGTTATTTCAGTTAAGATCAGTGGGTAAGAAAAATCCACAGTAACAATAATAATGATAATGGTAAAAGAGATCAAAGAAACAATTATGTAGTATGTGATAAAATTAGTACCTGAGATTAATTACTGTTTCTCTCCATGCAAACAAGTTTGGTTTGTGTTAATTTATGGCAGTAAATTCAGCTAATCGAAGTAAGGTTGAATTTTTTTGATGAATAATGGAGGAAACATCCTGAATATCTACTCTGTGTCTCGGTTCGATTAGACGTCAACCAGTGGCTGTGGTAAGGGACTGAGGATTTTTGAGTCCCAGGCTGTTCGGAGAGTGTTCGAAGAAGCGAATGGCTGTCTTTCCAGTGCACTTGGTCTTGTATGTACGTGTGAATTTGTCCATATACCATCTAATAACCCTATATTAATTCGTGGAAGTGATAATACATACGAACTGTATAAAACAATAACACATAAGATGTTTATTTTAATCGTAGTGGGTAGATAATTTATTCTGAAAACACGTACTTAATAGAAAACCGATCCCACGTCCGCATCCTCTTCTGGTCTGCTTAAATATGATTACCAGAGTGAGTGATGATTGAAATTATTATTAGGGATTAGTAATTATTGTAAATTATAATGACTTCTTTCGATACCAGCCCAGTTGAACTAAAAGTAGTGACCAGAATCTCGATGAGATAAGTTCAGTGAATTATACAAGCTAGGGATATGTTATTTTGAAAAAAAATTCCTTAAAAATTATTCTACGTTAAATTTTGTCCAGTATTTCATATAATAAAGGTGGATGTTTTGATTCGACTGTTCCAATTTCAAGAAACTAATTATAACGTAAATGATCCTTTTTAACAGTAATACAGTAATTACGTTTAATACCTTAGCCTTTATTCGTCAGTTCTGCTAATTCTTTTATTTTTCTATAAAATGTCCACAATTCATTGTGCATATTGTTCTGACGGTAGAGTTAAAAGCAAACTCAAATGAGTACTTACTGAATTATCATTGTTCCAGTAATTGTTAAACTTTTTTCTCAAATCTCATTGTTTATCCATTCAGTGTTTTATCAGTGCGATAACACTTTTATTTTCTGGCATTTGTAACCAATGATAATGTTGGTTAGCTAATAATGGAACAAGTAACAGCATAGAAAGCTTTTTTGATGGAATGTTTAATGATTCATTTCACAATAAACATTTATAAAGCATTTGGAAAGTAAGTATAGTGTTACGAAGCAAAACCGTAACCGTCAACCGAAGGAAATTCAAAGAACAATAAAATGAGACTGAAGTTTTACATAAGAAGTAGAGACATCATACAGAGATACAGAATAAGCAGACAACAGATTTGTTAAAGAAGGTTAAAAATAGAAAAATCTGCCTTATAGAAAGTAGGTAGTAACAGCAGAAACATTCAAATCGGTGAGACAAAGTTAGTGCACAAGAATCAGATAACATGAATACGGTTAGGAAGAAGCTAACAGTTGTTTCCGTTCTGAACTTATTTATCAAGTTAAACATATTTGAAGATTATGAAATTATAGTAATTTAATTAAAAGTGAAGTGGTATGATCGTTTGCTGCTTAATATCTTTAATTTTGCTGAAGTCGAGCTAAGATAATTGAAAGCTCCATTCGGCCTGCATGCTGTTGCGCCCTCCAGAATTTTGTGTTACATCGGATGGTATAAAAAGTATACATGTCAGTCACTTCGTTATTTACTTGTTTTATGTTAGCTAGCAATGGAATCATGTAAGGGTGTTTCGTCCTATTCGATACTTGTCAGACGAATATTTCTGCTCAATAGTAAGTGGTTGTTTTCAAATAGAGACCGGAACACACTGATTATCGTATGAAATACTAAAGTGTCATCCAGTGGGCTGCCAGGCCACGACAACCACCTGATGTGTAACGGGCATTATTTCAAAATTATTTATTCAGATTTATGCATTCCTGTTGATGTATCTGGAAGGGTTGTTCAGGTTCCTTTTGGTGTATGCTCTCTTTGAAGCGATACCTCAATATTACCGTGATTACGAACTCACACTTACTTATTTTGCAGTGGAGAACAGTATAGTTTCGAACGTGCTTTCCATTTAAATTTGGACTCGCCAGCTGGAGATGGATACCCTCCACTGGGCTCTCGATATGTCAACGTGTGAATGCAAGTGCAAACTATTAATTCCACTTTGCAATTTTTCCATATATTTTCAGTGAACCAGACTCACCAAACTAAACAAATTATATATTAGTATTAGAAATACTATTGAAATCACTCATTCCTTTTAAAAACAAAGTTTTTCATGAGTTGTTAATGAAATCTTGTCCGTGATGTAAAGTAATTTCAAAGCACAGTAACTACAGTTGTTATCCGAAAATACAGATGAACATTTGTGTATATTTGTAGTAACTAAATCTGGTCTTGCCTTAAGTGTATAAAATCAAAACTTTGTATTAATTAATATTATGACGGCAAAATAAAGTAATTTTTGCTGTATGAGTAATTAATTCGGTTTGTGTAAGTGGATTTCATAGAGAATTACTACTTGTTACATAGAAATGATAATTTCATTGGACAACCATTAGCCTCATTCTAAATCTTCAACCATTATACAACTGACCAATTCATACTGTTTGGTCTCTGAACAAGCATAATTTTATGTGTCGCATATATATAGTATAAATTTATGCTAACTATCACAGACCAGCCTTTATTCTCTGTTTTCGTAACTCAGTGTAGCAGACATTAATAAAGGGAGAACGATTGTTTTGGGCATTTGGTTGATTTATTTATTGCATTCCATTATCAGCATAACCCCTTATTAATCCACCTGGATACCATCCAAAAGACGTATATCCCACTTGATTTTTGTACTACATGTTAAACTTGAATCAAAATTAGAAAAAGGATGAAAGTAGGTGTCTAAGCTCAACCACCATAGATCAAACATATTCTTTTTCGAAGTTTAGGTAAAAGTATATCTTATAGCCAAATAGCACATGTTTTGGTATTCACAGACATTTGCCACACGTTTATAAAAATTCAGACTGTTAACATCACTTTCTCCCTAAAATGTCAAGTTCTACGCAGCAGTGGCCTTATATTTGCGGCCAATTACGCAGGCAATTAGGTATAGATGTTCACATCTGACAAATCTGTAAATAAACTAAACGGATGCTGATATTTTTGGTACATTATAGCCATAAGTACAGTATATAATGTGACGTCACAGGCATCGAATTGTTCGTCAGTCAGCCATAACTTTTGAAGGACATGTTGATGGTGAGGAAGCTGTGCATTACTTTACAATAATGTGCTTCACCAGACTATTTGCATTTAACGTAACGCTTTCACCTTTTAACTATTAATGGCACTGTTCCTAAAGACTACTCAGAAATTTGTTTAAATTAATACTACGTGCTGATACAATAAGCCAGGTACCTTTGTTTTGTTATCCCACTTATTGATTGAAATGAAATAACCAACTATGTTTTTGTAAACTTATCATGAAATATGCTACGTATGCTACGTAAGTGATATTTATTTTTTAAACTGGCTGAATAAAAAATTATACCATTATAAAAAACTGGAAACAAATGGTGAGTAAACAGTTTCCTTAAATTGTTTTGTTATATGCTACAAACAACCATTAGTTCATAAGGTTGAATTCTCTTAAAATATTCTTTTCATCAGTGAATCATAGTGAGTTTCCACGCTGATATTGCATAAATATTCAAGAACTTATCTATGTCAATTTTATTTGTATATCATTTTCACTTGTACTTCTGGTATTTCTGCTATCCAGTCAAATTAACCATTCATAAATATTATGAAACATAAAAAATCTCCGAATCATTAACGTCAACAAAACTGCCTCTGCATTTGAAAGAAAGGCTCAACTATGTTAATTATTATTATTTTTACCTCAAGTTCCGAGTGGAACCTAGGGTTTCAACAACACATATCTACTTTGTTCTATTTTCAGCCATCCTCCTCAGCTGAATCGACGATTTACCAAACTCTCTCATCTCTTCCTCACACGATCTCCTCCACGTCACACTGGGAAGACGCAATCATCGCTTCCCATTCTCGGGTTCCACTCGAGCTATTGCCTGCACTGCACCCAATGTCGTTCGACAGTTTCCTCAATGTATGCGCAATCCACCTCCATTTTTTTCCACATATCTGCTAAGCGATCGGCTCTTGTTTGGTCTGTTGCCAGGGTTCCTTGTTGCCGATTCTTTCTCGCCAGCCATTTGATCTACAGTATGGAGCCAGAGAAGCGGGCAGATGAAAATAATAGCCTGCAGCGGAATGTTGAAAATGATTTTAGAGATGCACAATGAAAGTTGCTGACCCATGCCAAAGAATTGACTGACTTAAAATATTTGTGTCGAAAATGTGAATAATCTTAATTGTGCTGAGTGTAGAGGACTTCCAAACTGCTTTCAGAGCGATGAAGGCGTGTCTTGTCCTTTGGATTCTGACTTTGACATCTTCATCCGTTCCGGCTGCCTGTTGTTGAAACAATACTTCCTAGATACGCGAAGGAAGTAACCTCCGTCAAATCTATCCCATTGATGGTGATTGGTGCTGGTTGTTGTTGTCGCTGTTCGTTGGTTATCTTCATCACCTGCGAATTCTCTATATTCGCCTACAGTCCTGTCTTCGCTGCCTGCCTGTTCTGCCAGTTTGTTGGATTTCGCCTGCAGGTCTTCGAGTTTGTGTGACATCAGACATAAATGGTCTGCGAAATGCAGATCTTCTGGAGTCTTATTGTGAGTACAGCATATTTCCGACTTCTCACTCAAATTGCTAAGGAAACGAAAAATAAGAATTCTGTGCTTACGATGAGTTCCATCTACAAGTATGCATTCAAAATCAATATTCGATAGAAATTATTTCGTACAGAATAGTGTTACGCCTTATGATATATCTCTGACGCGTACGAAGAATGCTAGAATCCGTTGAGAAGTTCATTTAAAATTAATGAACGAAGGAAACGTTAACACCATTATAGATAAGATTTTATTTTGATAAATCACATGATGTTATGCAGTAAAATTAACTGATGACGTTTTGAGCACAAACTATTGCTCATAATCATATCAAGACTTGATATAAGAAATATATGCTTGATTTTCTACAATGGTTTGCAAAAATAAATAAACATGACTTCTCATCCAGATATGTTCTTATAAACAATGAAAAAAAATTTATTTATTTGTTAATTTAAATTTCATGGTGTATCCCACTGAAAGATTATGAATATACCAAACAATTTCTTCCGAATTCCGGAAAAGTAAACATATTGGATACCGGTGAAAACAGTCATTGTAAGAAAATAAAATGAAGAGCAATTTAAAATGCCTTCAATTTGACATCAGCATGTGAAATTAGTAAAAGTGTTTTCGGAGATTCAGAGATCTTCATTTCAGAAAACCAGTGACAATGGTGATAAAGCCTGTAAAGTAATCTAAGTATATTGATTGCTCTAAAGAGGACTTGATTATGCTACAGATCGGCGAGAAGACAGAAATACGTTGGATAGATAAAAAGACTCTAGAAGGTCTCGATTTCACGGACGATTTATGTCTGGTGTCACACAAGCTCTAAGACCTACAGGCGAATACCAACAAACTTGCAGGAGAAACAGAAAAAAAATACGAACTAAAGTAAACACGGAGAAGATAGACGTGATGAAGATAACCAGCCAACAACAACAATAGTCAAGGCTAATCACTACCAATGACAGGAATTTGAAATAGGTTACTTCCTTCACTTTTCTAGGCTGTATCGGTTCAATTACAGGCACACGGCTTGGAAAAGGATGTCAACGACAAAACTGGAAAGGTGAGGTACTCCTTCATCCCTCTGAAACCAGTTCAGAAGTCTGCTGCACTCAGCATGAAGAATACAATTAAGATTTTCAACAATAATGTTAAGTCAGTTAGTTCTTGTATATGGGTCAGCAACTTTCGCTGCGCGTCATGACAAGCATTTCCAAAAGGTCGCTGTAGACTTTATCAACATCTGCTTTCACTCAACATTGATGATCGGGTAGTCAGCCAGAAAGGATTAGCAGCAAAAGAAAATGACAACGAAACTGCCGAGAACCTATCGCTCAACAAATATGCCACAGAAAAATGGAGGTGAATTACGGACACACTAAGGAGATCGCTGAGGAAAATCACGCGCTACACATGCCCTTGAGTGGGATCCGAATGGGAAACGAAGATATACTTGTTGGTCCCAGGGTGACATGAAGAAAATCGTATATGGGGGATATGAAAGGATATGAAAGCTTATGTTCAATCGTATAGTCATCTGCAAAGGACTGTAGAGAACAGGATAAAATTGGGATGTACGGTTGAATCTTTTTGTTTTACTCGAAATTGAAGGGAAAGAATATTAGTAATAGCTGACTGCTCCACAAGGAGTGAATAATTATCTACAATATATATTAGAAACGATTAGTATTCGCACATTTAAGTGAAAAATGATTTTTCACCACAAATTTGTCCACTGCAGATAGAAAAATGGGTCACGTCTTACATATTCTGAAATAATTTGGTATACATTTAGATAAAAATCCACATACTGTTCTCATAAATATATTCTTATGCTAATTAAGCATTTCGATCTCACTTTAAACAAAAATAGGCACTGAAAAATCAATCTGTTTCTTTTTTTATTAGCATGTATATTTATCTTAATGGAGAATTTCACAGCATTGACTATGCTAAGATATACACTGTTCAATGACTTCTATATTTTCACTTCCTCTCTACTATTTTTATGCTTGATAAGGCCTTACATAGTTTGAAAACTATTTTGCATAACATTATGTAGTTTTTTCCTTGTATTAGTGCGAATAACTTAACCGAATAAACATTCTTCCTTAAAAACAATACAAATCTTCTACATAAACAATTCTCTACAGTTCGGTTTGTAAGAGTTAGTTTTGTTATATCCGATGATCGCTAGTGACTTGCTACAGGATGGAGTTTCCTAGAGTTCTAGTGAGAAGTCATGACCAGTGAGGTCCATCCAGATGTCACGTGTGAGGATGGATGTCCCGCCGACGACAATGGTTGGGGTCGCGCTAAATCACGAGTTGGTAGAAGTTAGATTTCACGAGCCATTGAATCGGGTCCCTGTGGCTGAATGGTATACTAGCTTGCCTTGTAACCGGAAGGTCCTGGATTCGAACCCCAGTGGGTGCGTACTGCCGATGATTCCCAAGAAACTAGGATGAAACAGCTGTCCAGTACTCCCTGGTTTTCAATGGTTCTCTAAATGATATCAATCCGTGATCAACTCGTATAAAGAATTCACCAAAATTTGCATTCTGAAGTAACTGTGACATTCAATTTTCTACTAACAAACACAGAATCTGCTTCAAAAAACATAGAATGGTAAAAAAAATTTAAAACGGAAAGCATGAAGATACACTAATCCTCTTTTTGCGACTTGCTCTGTAAACACAATAACAAAAACATTCGACTTATTTTTTAACAACGTCCATATGTGATGATCTGTTTCTTGTTCCCAGAAATTAGAGGCGAATTGCTACTTACAGTTATAAAACCCTGCATATATATACAGTCAGTTCTGTAGAGGTGTATTACTAAAATACAAGTTACAATCTTTAAGACTAAAGCGTTGAATGGAGATGATGAAATAAACTCAGAGAGGTCAGTAATAAAATGAATGAGTTAAATTGTGAACCCTTTTTAGGCTCAAGCAACTGTTAGAACAATTAAATTAATTTCACAGACAAAAGAAAATCTGCTGTGATGTCAAGCCTTTTATGTCGGCTTTTATTCACCCAAACTGTCGACTAAATAGTCATAGTTCGTTCATCAGCATTATTATTCGTTTAGTTCCAATGGAAACATAGGGTTTCAACAGCATGTCTCTACTTTGTTCTATTCTCTGAGGTCCTCGTAAGCTGGCTCTACGATTGCTCATAGTCTTCCGTCTTCTAATCGCAATATCTCCTCCATGTCAAGCCTGAATGCCTAACTGTTTGTTTCTTATTCGGGTTTCACTCGAGAGATGGCCTGGAGCTCGATGCCATTCGGTGGTGTGCTCAGGGTGTGCCCAATCCACCTCCACTTTCTTCGGCATACTTGTTAAGCAACAGGTCCTTGATCGGTTTAATCCAAGAAATTTTCGGTAATTTCTTTTGGCCATTTGATCTTAAATATGGGGCGAGGCCATGGTTTCTTTAATATCATCAATTGAATAAATTATTTTACCGTCTCAGTATTATAAGGGAATTTATGAAATATGATTAGAATATCTTTGTAACAGTTACAGGGTATTTTTTCTAACAAAATTATTCAGTGATGTATGAAAAACCTAAATACTTGATGTTTGGAAAGGAAATGAAATGTTTTTGATGACTTGCTTAAACCACTAGCTAGCCGAATTTCTACCCAGGCTGACGCATCTACCTCTTTCCTTTTCTTTTTTTACTTTCCCATTACTTCCATGAATAGTAACATGATTCCAAGCATACTTTAATTGGCTTCCAACCTTCTAATGTTCTCTTGTGAAACAACAAAATAGCGTCGCAAAGGATTACGTTTTGTTTTAGAAAGAATGAATTTGAGTCATAGAATATCCTGTCTGTGATAATATACAGTTTAAGATTCTTTACGAGAAGTAAATATTCTGCCAGTAATTACTCTGAGAGTTTTGTACTGTGTTCAAACACAATTTCCAGAATGAGGCCGATATTACTGTTATTAATTTAATTGAGAGTGATGCACTAATAAAAGTAATTTTATACTTATTTATATCAGGAATAGATGAAATGCATTAAATTTGATATAAACACAAAATAGGAGATAAGGCAGATCGCGTATAGAAAGAAGATATCGTAAACTTCTAGGAGCTTTTGGTGATTCACCAACATTCCAAGTTGTTTCAATGTATAAACGGTATCCAACACTTAGGAAAAAAAATCCGAACACACTTTAAATCGGGGTATCTTTTTATAGAGTATCAATCACATCTCATAAAAGCACTCCTATCAGCACAACAAATATCTGTCTGACTCGACCGGAAGCGCAAATCTATTTTTTAAATTCCTGAGCAGCATTCTGAACAGTGAGAGCATCTTAAGAGTGTTTCACCTATCCTTTGCGTTAAAGTTTCAAGTCTCAAATTCTACTCTGTCTCCATAATTCCAGAAAAAGGTCTAATAATTGACTGTTACAAAGTTAAGGTTAGATTTAAAAAGCCTTACTCATATCGGTGGCAATCAACCAGTTTTCTTCCACTTACGAGTTTATATCCAAATGGTACTAAGAAAATAAAACTCTAAATTTATTTCTGTAGTACTGCTCATTTTTCATGGAATTTTACAAAATCATATAACATTATTATAAGACGTTTCTATGATAATTAATTACTAATTTCTCAAAATTTTCGAAAAAATCTTTTACTATTTTGAATTTACATCCAGCGTGGTATAAATATTTTAAATTATACCGTTGTTATAGATTGTTGTACATTAGATTTTCACAGGAAGACGTGGACTGGAATTTCAAAATTTTGTGACAAAAAAGGATTCAAATTTGTTCAAAAATAATAAATAGATTCAACATTAATTCAATTCTTTGGAATATTATAACACTTTCTGAAAAATGCATGATACTTATTCAAAAAGCATAGAGTTATATATACTGTTTAACCAACGAAACACCAAATCATTTTTAGGTAGATTATTATGGTTGTAAGAATCTAACCAAAAGTAAACACAAATATCAATCAAACAACTGGTTTCAACGTAGATTTTCGCACAGATGTGCACCAGTTAGAAATGCCACACTCCATGTGACGTAAAGCAAGAGAAGGGAGTAAAGGAAGAGAGAGATAATAAGCAGAAATATAAGGCGAAAAGAATATTAATACGGAAGAACAATAAAATTTATTGTATATTGCAAATTACGAAAAGTGAATGGATCTGCGATAGTAAAACACCGAACAAATAAAAATATTATCCAGTTAAATATTGCAGTTTTACCAACAACTGGCATATCGTTAACGATAATTTCAAATGATAGGCAAATCAGTTGAGAGCAGTGAGTAATGTATGTAAAGTAATTTTGAGTGTGCGTCTGTGTACATTAGGTTTTTCAGACCAGAAAGAAAATTATTTAGGGTTATTGTTTACATCATCAAAATGTTTCCAAAATAATGTGATGAATAATCAAATTGTAACAAGATGGGTGAAGATTAGTAAGTATTGACAAGGGTTACGTATTACGGAAGGCACCTATTAGAATAGGATGGTAATGGAAGATCATGGAGACAGGTGTCCAAGACAAATTAAGTAAAGGGTGGAAAGGGCAAATAAAGAGCTAGTTAAGAGAAAGATGTTACTAAAATGTCATACGAAAATTCATAAATAGTATTAGTAACAAAGTATTCGAACTTGGAATTGCACCCAAGGTAGAAGGAGGAGATGTAGTAGCTTCTTCCGTGTACATCAATCGTAGTACTCCATCCGGATCGCTAAGGCCTTGACAGTGCAAAGTATACGGAGTCTTACTGTTTTATGGAGGCTTCTTGTGACTTTGTAGATGACTCTGAATGAATTCTGAATACATAATGGGTGGCTACTGTTAAATATATGTTCAGTTTAAACACTCCTTATCAATCCACTGTTACTTTAAAGTAGCCAAGCGGTATAATGCCCATTGACTGTTTTAGATAGAACACGAATCGAATGACTGATACGTCTCGCTCCACATGAGCAAGGGAATCGTTAGATATACATAGAAGTGGTCAAATGCGATTGTTTATCTTTTGAGTTGTTGAAGAAATTGGTCGGCATAAAAGTACCAATCATCATAGAGCAGCAGAGAATGTTCTTTTCATGGCGTAAGATGTTCTCCTCTTTAGGATGTTGGCCAGAAGGTTGCCAAATTCATGTATAGCATCTTCTTTTGTACAGAAATAGGTTGCTCTTCTTTGATTTTCAGCTTTATGTGTTTATCTGTGAAATGTGATAGATAGCCATTCTCAAGCAGTATCTGCCTCAAAAGTGATCTCTTCTTCTACTGATTCAAGGTTGTGGATTCTACGGATTCTAGTCGCAAGAGATATTATGGTGTTCTGTTTGAGGCTGATGGGGACCCAAATGCAAAAGTTTGTCAGATGGCTGTTTCACCTAGGCTGTCAGTATACTATCCAGAGATGAGATTGTCTGTTTGGTCTCTACTTAAAAATTACATAACTTGTTTTGGATACTTGTCTTTGTGATCTTCCATTACCATCCTATTCTAATAGGTGCCTTCCGTAATACGTAATCCTTGTCAATACTTACTAATCTTCACCCATCTTGTTACAATTTGATTATTCATCACATTATTTTGGAAACATTTCAATGACACAAACAGAAGTTATTTTTGACTTTTCATTTGGTTGATAAAATACATTATTTCACTGCCTTAAAGCTTAACTTTCCAGTTTTTTTCAGTCCTATTTCACAAGATACAAATCTACTTGAAGGTTTGCAGTGTATTATTTAATTTGTATTTTCGTTTTCAGCGATCAGATGAACTATTCAGTGAATAAATTGATTGAAGGAATATCAGTGCATAATACAAAAACAACCACTGGCTTTATTTGGGAAAGACTGTAACAATTTTGAATGTAAGACTCATTTTCTGCTGACAAATTACCATATTAAAAATACATCTGCAGGTTTTATGTCATATGTGGTTCACCTGGTTCAACAGAATAAGTCACTGCACTGCATTATTAAACCAGATCAATCAACCTGATAATAAAAACACAGAGACCACGCTCTGGCCTATATCCAAACTTCATAGAATATTAAGACTTCACTTAGGTAGTGAATGATCAGTTTGTTGCATAATTTGTTAAAGTCTGAAGATGCCAAGAAAACTTGAAATAAAGCCTTTGTTTCGACTGAGTATAAAATGTTCTCTGGTTATTCCAGAAGGAATTTTCAAAACATAATTAATAGTAATAGCAGCTTTTTTCTGAAACAGTGTTATTATAATGCACAAAATTTTCAGCAGAATTTACTATGTAATAGTTTCTCTTTGTCCAGCATCTTCAAGTAAAATAGTGATTGGCAGTAGATCGCGTGATACAGCCGTCTGATCTGAAACCTAAATCAATCCTTTATGATATTTCTTCCTTGCTTCCTTTGAGAAATGCACGACACTTGGTTGAAAGCCAATTAAAAAGGGGAAGGAGTACAATCAGAATCCTAAGGACATAAATGTATATATATATATATACTGTAGAAACCTGCGAATTAGCAGGTTGTAGACATCCTAAATACTTGCGAGAGAAGAAAATACCATTAGACGTCATGTTTTAATAGGTTAAAATAAAATGGACTAGATAAATTATACTCAATACAGTGATGATTATGGTAGCCCAAATTTTAATCAGGCCATCTACTTATTTACAACGTCACTCTTAAGGTTTCGGCTTTTGTAATATTTTCTACACTATTGGAAATTATAGTAAAAGTAACAGTCAAGTTACACTTTCATCATGTCGTTAATACAATATGCCTACCTTCAGAGTCTTTAGGTATCGTTGTGAGGACAGTATCAAGTATTTGGTCATAGTTATTAAAAATCTTTCAGAAGAATAACTATAGCAACATTCCCCTCTGAAGACAAGCTCACAGACAAAACTAATTCTTAAAAAGACTCTTCTCTCCTCGCAGCTAACAAATCAGACAATATTCACTAAGAAAAGCTAGCAAAAGCTTCATAATAGTGCATAAAAATTATTCTCATCACTTGCTTGACATAAAAGCTAGTTTTCTGTAAAGTTAAACGTTTTCTCTGTTAAATAGGCTGAAAAATTTTATTATAATAATAGTGGACTTCATAGTCAGCCGGAGGTCATTTGCGTACCACGTTGGAAATGTCATAAAGTATGTGTTTGAAGAATTTTAAAGTGATTACGGATACAAATTAGTGTGATGTGAATCTCTGTATTCTCAAAATTCAAATCTACAATCAGGTGATGTGAAATAACAGAAGAAAATCTTATGGATACAAGCTGTTTATTTGCAAATCAGATTGCTGCCAGCTTTTGATCACATTTTAGGAATATTTATTCTTTTATAGGCTAAATCCCTGCAGAGCTAGCAGATATATAGAAAACCAGTAACTGTAACTTCTGATAAGTACTATTTTTGGCATATGTTATTTACAACTGCTTTCACTAGTGACATTTTATGTTCTGTTTGTTGTAAAATTATATCAAGCATTTTGAATGTAGGTCCCTAATCCGATGTAAAATAAGAATAAAGGATTGAACTGTATATTTTGAAGTGTCTGTATTGTTTTAGTCAGTAGAACAAAGAATATTTGTGATCAATATTTGCAGCTGCTAACTAAACACAGATAATTAAAAGTTGGCAAATGGAATTTTATGTTGATACTTTGACACAAATTTTAAAAGAGTGGGCTGGTCAAATAGTAAAATAACTTCTACTGATTGTTTGACTGATAGTCGAAATCAGATAAGTACATGGGAAACGAAATTTCCTGCTAATTCCTCATATCCAAAACTAATAGATGATGAACCGGTTATACAAATTGAATGTCTTAATACAGTCCTGAAGTTCTCTAGTTTAAAAATGGCGGTCATCAGATGGTAGCGAAATGTAAATTTTCGATAAATAATAATTGCTTTCAATGTTAAATAAAATTTTACAAGTATTTATATACACTGAATTATTACCTTGAGAGTTTTAATCTTTGTCATTTTGCGATTTTTTAAAATCACAGGTTGCTGCGGAAAGTTTATTATATGAAAGTTCTGCTGAAATAATCAACCACAATAGTTTATAAATAGTTTTCCGTCCGAAGACACAGGTTAATTTCAATAAAAAAATGATCTGTTTTAAAGGAAAATGAATGTTTGTCCATAATTTACTTGTTACATTTCCACAAATCACTGAATGTTGAGAAATGTTTCTGTCTTTACGATGGAAAAGTTTATGAATTCATTTACCATGGAAATGATGATGGATCGTTAGTTGCAAAATGACAATGCTGTTAATATTAACATAAGCAAATAAATAAATTAATAACTTTTAATTTGTTTACATGTGATAAACAAAATATTGAATAGATAAGAATAAGGGATTAGTTGCTTATGAATGGGCAGTTGTACGACACTTTACAAACTGCGTTGATCAAAAATGTAGCCAAATTATTAGAGGGAAAGGACACAAACCGATATCTCTGAAATGATAGTTTCAAGAGATAATAAAATAATACTAAATAGGTGAAAAAAAACTTCAGGTGTCATAATCTTTATTTAGGGAATCTGGTGTATGCTTGTGACAGGGATTACTCAAACTTATAGCTTACTAGATACAAAGTAGAGAAAATAGATGGTATGAAATCTAAGTAAACTAAGTTTTCTACGCTTACAGCTTACTCTTATGGTAGTCATCTAAAAAATAATTATGTTGACAAAAAAGCTCTCTAATCCATTTGAACAGTGAAGATGAAGCAGACTGATACGTTGTGATGAAATTTAACGCATTTTATGTCATAGTAATTCATTATTTGAAACGAAAATATTTTACTCACCCTGTCAAATGTATTCTGTCTACATGAACGAATTTGAAATGCATGTGACAGGATATTTAGCTCTAGTATTTTTATCTTGAAAATCTCAGCAGAAGTGCATATGAACGAATTTTAGTTCAAAATTCGTTTTCTCAAAATGTCTTACTTAGATTAAATTCAGGTAATCTGGAGTTTGAAAACTTGATTAATTTAGGTGGTATATGAATTATATAATAAATACAGCTAAAAATTTACTAGTATTTTATTACTTTTATTAGTTGAGGCATCTTTCTCAGCATACTTCAGTTTCTTATTCTTTTTAAATAACATCATGATGGACGAAACATTTAGTGTTCTCTCTGTATGAATATATTCTCAAAGTGAAATAAACTTGGTGGTTTAACTATACTAACGTCAGTAGTCAAATGAACTGAAGATCAGCATACTTATAATAAAGCAGTAAATAATCCCCCACTTTCGTTTCCATTAATATTTATTAATACTCATCATTTTAGCTGGTACTTCATGACCCGAATTAAAGAAGAGTTAAGGGGATTTATGCACCACAGTTTGTGCCAATATACGACGACAGCTAATTTTTACTCCTTTAAATTTCACACTATTGATTACCATAAGAGTAGGTGTTATTATCACTATTCAAATTTTCAATACCAATTGTCATAGTAAATAATCAGTCGGAAGAAGTCAATGTGAATTTCACCAGTGACCGAGATGCACCGAAGATTTGTTGAAAGTGGAGAATAAAAAGCTGTTCTGCTTTAATAAAAGAGTATTTTTAAGTGCTTGACCAAAATTTTGTAAGAGGCTGAGACAATGAATTTTAGCTTATGTGACCACAATTACACCAATCAAATATGAGAAATAAAATTGGTGATCTAGTATTCTCCAACGGCATTAATTTTTACGCCACTATGTAACAGCAGAACTGCTAAATTAGCAAAATGATTTAAAGTTTTGGTGAAACGCAGAAATCTTACTTTAAAAACTGCATTTGTATATGTTCCCGTATTGTGTTTCTTTTGTCTACCTCTTAGCTGCCTTCGTTGTTTGACAAATATCTTTCGTTTGTTTTCTTTACAGCTCAATCCCTGGTTTTGTTACCCAGCGTTAATACAGAAGACACCACTCAAAACTACTACTTACTAGATATTTTCAATAGGCCACACTAAAAATACCTGTTAAATATCGTCTGGAACAAATTCTCACAACTTAGGAAATTAACAGCGAGTAATGATTTGTGATCATAAGCAAAGAATTGTATTTGTTTAGTCCCAAGATGAAACCAAGGTATATTATTTACAGAATAAGTAAAAATGTAATTTACTGATAACTTGCATACGTTTTAACCAAGTGGAAATGTGACCTTTGTTAAGTAATACAGCAAAACAAAAGGAAGATTAAACTAATAATACACTACAATAAGTACAATTCCCTAATCGTTGAATACTAGCCACAAAAAGAATATTATGTGACGCATAATGAGGTTCCCTAGTTCAGTCTTCAGTCAATCAAGCACCTACTTGACTTTGAAAGGCAAAATGAAGTAGAATTTGACACTAGCTGAAAGGAAATTCTGCAAATTTAGCCATCACTTTTCATTGGTCAAAAAGAAACTAAAGTGTTTGTGACTACTTAATGTAACTATTAATCCAAAATATAAGTACACCTGTGAATCTGTGAGTAAACTTATTTATTCATCTGATGCTTGTGGAACAGTAGTTTCATTGCAAAAGTGAACAAAATAATATCAGAATTTCCCACTATACCTCAACACAATCAGATTTTTGTCCTTCAAATTTAGTATTTGAAATTACAGTTTAACGAAAATGAAACATTTACACTCGTAAATATAAGATGCGTCATGAAGTAATTTAATTTAGTATTATTAGTATGGTTGAACATTGAGAAAATACTCGATATTCTCATCAACTTTTGTTATGAAAAATAAAATTAAACTATAAGTTGACAGGGTAGCCGGTTGACCACTCTGATTTTTTTAGACCTGTATATGATTTCAAATATTGCTAAATTTTAACTATCATAAAAGTTTACGTTGTTTTATTATCCTTTAGTTGTCTTGAGTAAAGTATTGAATTTTCTCCACGAAGTTCAGTGGATTCATCATATTTGCAAGTTTACTCCAGGGGCTTTATATGGCGTATTTTCAAAAAGTTCTCTAAAGTGCTTAAAGTATGCAAAATGAAAAACGGAATAAACATAGTATAAAGAAAATAAACTATAATGATTTCATCAGTGAATAATACAGTTTAGAACAACGCATTTAAGCGAACAATATTGTTTCCAATTAGATTTCACCAGGCTTAGCTTCAATAAACATATCTCATGTGGGTCCGATTGCATTTGGGGCACTCAATGAGTTTCTGAATTCTAGTGCAAAGAGCATTGAAAGGAAAAAATCGATGGCATTTTTTAAAGAGTGTGTAGAAACCGAATGCTTTCGCAAAATATATTGGAGGTCGTTAAGACGAATGAGGATTTATCCTAATTCCAAGACATATCCTTAGTCAGACTGACTCTATCAAAAGTCTTCTAAATCATCTCGAAAGGAACACATCACGAAGATAACTTTCAATAGATGATTCACCTCAGCAATTACATTTGATGTTTTCGGATTATTTTATGAACTTAACAGTAAACAGAAGGAATAAAAAAAGCCCGTCGGTTCCGGGTCAGTATGTTCACAATTTTTCCAATGTCGGGTTTAATACATTCCAGCTGGAGGTATGGAAGTGACTATGGTCCTAAAGCTAGTCGATTAAGTACTGATATACTCATTAAAAATTTGCATTCGCAAACCTCTGGCCTTATTCCATCTTCTCACAATGAACTAACTAGGTTCTAAACTACTCTACTTGACAACTATCAACAGTACAAAAACAACAGACATCCAGTAAATAGTCTGTTATCTAAGCAACACAAAGAAGCTCTAAGAGAACTTACAAGTAATTACAGCTTAATTATTAGCATGCCAGATAAAGGTGACGATGTAGTTTTATTAGACAAAGTGAATGCGTTGAGAAAATCGAAGGTATTTTGAATGATCAAACTGAACTGCAATTTCATGGTAGTTCCAAAGACCTCAGTATAAAAGTGATGAAATTTTTGACAGATTTCCTCAAAAAATTTAACCGAAAGGAGTATTATCATCAGCCATGCATGCGTCTATGAAAACAGCGGGTATCAACAGTCTACGTATCTACGTTCTACCCAGAGTGCACAAGCCTGGCCTTCTTCGCCCAGTTTAAGATATATACAACTCTCCATTTCACGGAACAGCAAAGTGGTTAGTGAAGATTCTGGGACTTGAAACGCCATCAGTAAATATTACTGCATAACACTGTGAGATTTTATCAAAATAAATTTTACCCATAATGGAATTATACTCTATCACAGTGCACAAGTTCTATTCTTATGTCAAGATTCTGGTACCTTAGCACAAAGAAATTGTGCGACATAGAATTAGTGATGTCTTCAAATTCATTTCTGAAATATCCAAGACTAATGTGAGGGACAAATGTAAGTTATTCACGGATGTATCATCACCATTCACAAATTTACCACTTATCGAAACGGTAGATTACACTGGCCAAGAAATCCCCGAAAGGTAAATGAACTTAGCAATTCCCTTGTGTAGCTCTAAAGAATTACTCCCTCAAGGCATACTGAATGTGCATTTTGTCTTCAATAATTCATATTACTGATAAATAGATAGGATAGCTATAGGTTCACCATTAGGTCCAATATTAGCTGACTTCTTTCTCGCAAATCTTGAAAACGGGAAATTGAAGGACATCATCAATGAGTTTGGTATGTATTACCGATATGTCAATGATACATTTATCTTAGCTGATGGGAATGTTAACATAGATGAATTGTTGCTCAAATTCAACAACATCAACCCTTCACTTACCTTTACTTGTGAAAAGGAGCAGGAGAATAAACTTGATTTTCTGGATGTCTTGCTAAGTAGGCAAGAAGATGGGTCACTTGGGAGAATCGTGTATAGAAAAAGCACATTCACAGGGCAATACACACAATTCCTCAGTTATGTGCCCATTAAATATAAAAGGAATGTTGATTAGGCAGAGCAAGAAAGATATGTACGGATTTGAATATATTCATGATCCCTTGACGGAGACCGTCTATCCGATTAGTTTCTTAAAGAACATATGAAGACGTTGGGGAGAAAGCCTGAGACTGTGACTACACGTAGAAACCTCTACGTAATAAGTTACAATTTAATGGAGGCTTGTCAAATGCGATTTTATTCCAGAGGCTTTCAAGGAATATACAAATTAAGAACGTTTACACAGTAAACCTATGTTTACTATTCTCTAGTCAACGAATTATTGGGATGCAAACGAAGGATAAGCAAGATAGTTATGCCATATATATGTGCATTTATCAATTCAACTGCACATGCGGTGACAGTTATGATGGGCATACTACTACACACCCCACCCAACGTGTTAGTGAGCGTGTTCGATTGTAGTTTGGGTAAGGGCAGACAAAAACAATCCGTAGCTCCATTTTGTCAAATGTAGTTGATAGTGTTTATGTAGTGGAGAAAGTGAAACCTTTTTTTGATAGAAGCATAATTACTATTACTATGACCAACTGCACAATATATATGGACAATCTTATTATCCTATTGAGAAAACACTGTGATTAGTTTACATTTGAATTTTTATTTGTATGGTCATGTATATTTGAGTTAAGCCTGATGAAATTTAATTAAAACAGTACTGTTCGCTTAAATGTGTTCTAAATTTAACTTTGAGAATATTTGATAATATGAATGCGAAATTCAGTAATGAGGAAAGATTCTGATAGCCTCTTGATTATGTTTCAGAACTACGCAGTACTTTATGCCCATCATTCCACTAGAAGTACACCATAAGATTGCAATATTCTGAGATATCGAGCTGCATTCTTTATAAACGGTGCTTGGAAGCTTTTTGTAAATTGACCAATAAAAGAAGGTTATTTCAACAACATTATATATTTTGAACCAGTTAAGTCATCAGTTAATTACATTGAATACCGACTGACTTTATAAATGAACCATGTCATTTACGAAATAATGATTTTAACTTCATAAAATTAATACTGTAGCTGCAATGCTGACATATTTTGACACTTTATGTAGATAACATATCTGTGCATCACCGTTTTGACTTAGCTGATGAAGAAAATGACTTTAATTTTGCCGAATAAAATATCACTACCATTTTCTGAGGTACTATTATTTGATCAAATTCTATGTGTATCTACCAGTTTGACTGAAGCTGTGGAGCCAGCTACATTGGGCGTACAATTAGACAGGTTCATCGTAGTATTTCCGAACATCATCAAGCATGGTTAAGCAAGGGACAAACAAGATCTATCCGTAGTTCTATTTTAGCACACCTTGTTGATACTGAGCATAAGGTTGATGTTAATACTGCATTTAAAATTATTTATCGCATTCCGACTAATCTTAATTTTGCTCTACGAGTTCGTCTTCTACAGACAGCTGAAGCAATCGGAATCCACCTTAAGCAGCCAAGCGTATGTGTTCAGAAGAAATTTGTACAGCCACTTTCCTTGCTGTGGCCTTCTCTAGAAGAATGCATAAATAGGACTACGTCGCCCTCCTCCCCATAAACTTTTAAAAACTATAAAAATTATAATTTCCCAAATTATTTTATTTATATTTATTTTGACCACTTCATCTTTAATTACGTGTTATCCTTGTAAAATTAATTTATTCTATCCATTTCTACCTTTTAAATGTGCATTGATTTTCTTCGTTAATTATCAACCCATTGACATTTCGACACTTTAATTATTGTTAACAAACATATCGCCACTTGTTTGGTAAACTGTTGTGTATTAAAATGCTATGTATATTAGAGTATAGCCAGAGATGAGGATCTAATTGAAAAGTAAATATTTCTTCGCTCAATCTTTCTGTTTTCTAAATGTCTAAAGGTTTCTTTTTATATTCAAATTTTTTATACCTAAACACAACATATTATCGGAAACAAATAACAAATGTTAACAAAGCAGAATTTAATGAATTCATTTGAAATATAGACAGAACAACAACAGAACTGGATAAATTCTCGCCGAAACTTCATGAATTCATTGAGTTCTGCTTTATTAACTTTTTTTCTTTATTCATATCGGGAAATGTTTCGAGTTTTCATTATCTACCAAACATGATCTTACCTGACAACATCAGAGATTTATGCAACCTCACGATAATAATTTTGTGACAAATAGGCTAATACTAAAATTCTCACTTCATTTTTGCATAACAGTCTTAAAGTAGGCATCAGTGCTATTACAGTCCTGAAGCTTATAAAATCACATTCAGTTTAGAGAACTTATAAATACTAGGCTGACCTATACTCATTTTTATTTACGAACTTTCATTTAAAGTAAACCGCTAATTCTGAGCGAATCAGGACAAAAGGTGTCATGGTTTTAGTTGATAAGACACACACTTTAGCATGAACTTTTCTGGCAATAATTAGTGAAGATGAGATACGTGTTCAGACAACCTTTCTTCATTCCTCTTGTGCAAATTTATGAGTGGTGGTAACTTCAGCATTGCTACACCAGCCTAATTTTTAAAATAGCTGTTACCGAGATGTACATGCAGCGTACGATTAAAATTCAATAGCGATGTCTACAAAAAACATGGAGTCACTACGGGTTCTCCCTTTGCCCCGCTTTTGGATGACTGCTTCATGGCTAGTTCGAAAAACGGAATCTTAAAGCTAACAATCAACAACTTACTACCGTATAAAACTGTGCCAACAAACCTTTACAGTCTTTCATGATGATTCTAACCTTAACTGTGTTTTACAAGAATTTAATAAATACCATCTTTCAAACGAATTCACTTAGAGGTAGAAAATAAATAATGTATTTCATCTCTGGATGTAGAATTGATACCATCAAAATGATCGAACTTTGAAAAGATCTATCCACAAAAAAGAACCTTATGAAACGGCAAACTTACTAGTTTTTCTGGTTAGATGCCTATGAATAGTAAAAGAGTTATCATCCTTTCACTTGTTCACTGTATTAGTGGATTCTATACCATCTGCTGCTAAGAAAACGTCCTCAGTTCTCAAAGAATTCAGATGCCTGACATGGTTTGCGAAGAAGAGCGTTAAGCAAAACCCACAGTTCAGTGTTAAAATATACTATCCGTAAGCCTACGCTTCATAAGAGTCTTATTCCAAAGATTAGAATCTCTGGTTCCCTAAAGAGGAGCTTTATTGGAGCAGCACTGAGTCATATTCTGTAGTCAACTACAGCTTTTAAGCACCTTGAATGACGGACTCCCGCTATGAGCAATCCAGCCTGCATATATCACCTTAAGTGTTACCGTGGGCCTATGTGCATGAGTCATACTATGCTAGTCCTTTCAAAATGTGACAGGAAACACTCCCCAGCAGGGCATTAAAGTGGTGGGTCTGGTTCAGTCAGAAGCATGACAGTTGAACACTTGATCAGTATCTGTTACGACATCTCAACAAACCTATGGTTCAGGGCTATGTAGATGGTAAACACAAATCTACTAAAGACAGTGTGTTTTCTTCATATCGCAGTGACCCTCGCCATATACCTCCAGAAGCCGAAGCTATGTGTTCAAAAGAAACTAGTGTAACCCTTACGTTAGTCATGGAACTAGTCCGGTTTGGCTCCTAGTAATTGTTGTAACATTTTTTAACCTTCAGATACGAAAACTGTTATTTCAATTTGTTTCTATGCACAACCTCTTCACACCTGTCAAAGTTTAAGATATTTCACATGTGATTTTTACTCGTCTATCATCACACCTGTAAACTTCCATACCGAGATGACGTTTATTAATTCCTTTGGTTTCCCTTTGTCGCTCCTTTATTTAAGAAAATATTCCCAATCGACATTCAGTTTGACAGAAGTTAATATGTATTGAAGAATTAGAAGCAATCTGGATTTTGCAATAAACTGGTTGAAACATCATTCTTATGAGTATCTCTAAATACAATTTAACTTAAAATACATAATGTGAAATGTCGTTATGCCCTAAATAACAAAAGAATTTTTGTGGATTGCCTATCATCACAATTTTTTACGGGCTATGAAATATAGACAGAATCTTATAATACAAAAAGAAGTAAATCAAGGCAAACAGCAAAATATATTATCGCTTTTGAAATTAAATAAAACTCTGCCACAGATTTTTATGCTTAGAGTTTCATTTTGCAGACTTGAACCCACCAACGTTTGCTAACTGACACAGATATGACTCTAAGCCGACAACTTTCGGCTGAAAAACCATCACTTTTTTCCAAAATAATGAATACAGAGTACCTGCTTGCTGATTATGTCTTCTATTGATAATTACGGTGATGATTTTACGTTTCCGAAGTAACCACAAACTCGACCTGTTTTACAAAACTTTGCTAAGTGTCACTAAGAAGTAATGAATTACAAAAATACCGCTAATTTAGATAAAATACATTTCTTTTCCGAAGTAGAAATCGAGTGTGGTGAAGAAGTGTTGAAAAGACAAGAATGACTATTGCGGTATCTTAAAAGAAGTACTGTTCTCTATGGAAGGATTCGTAATTATGAAATCTGTCCAACATTCGCACTTTTAACCATGAACCCCACGTAGGCAACTACACCTTAAACTTCATAAAATAATATACAAATACATAATTGTTTATAGTTAGTAGTTCCAATAAAAAGATCAGAAATTATCCTGAATGGTGTCCTAACTCCCTGATAAATGTTCAAAGTTAATTTTAGCCTTAATGGCTAGCGTTGTTATTAAGCCTTTGGAAAATAATATAAAGTTCATAACATTTGCCTGAGGATATCATTTAAGTTAAGGAAACAAGAAGCACCACATAAAAAGTGAATTTTTAATTAAATTTATTAGATGAATCGCCAACTTTATGTATCAAACTGTCACCAGGTTATTTTAATCAAATTCAATTATATTTTCAGTAAGAAGGTATTTTTATTATTATTATGCTAACCAGTTCAAAACTAAAAGGTTTGAAAGAAAATTTTAGGGAAAAAGAAGAATTCTCTTCTAATTCTTGTGTTTAGCGTCCGCATAATCTGTTATTGGGATAAAATTCAATTGTTGTTCAACTTATTTTAGCAACATTTTCCACTTTTTCCATTTGGTTTCATTTGGGTTCATCCCAGTATCTAATTATTAGAATAAAGAATAAAAAATTGTGTAGTATTCCTAAAGCAAGAGACTATAATGTGGATGTTTCAGGTTATATAGTCATTCGTGATGTTAAACATTTGGTAAAATATGCGTTGTTGACAACTGTACAAAAATATTGTCTTTATTTCTTTGTAAATCTAACGCATGTTTTTCAGTGTGGCACAAACTAGTATCACTGTGACCAAGAATTCCGTGTGTCCAAGCTAGATCTCCAAGTTCCCATTTCTTTGAGGTGTAATGCAGTAAATTTTGTGTTTTTCGCGTTGATAGAATGTATGTGACTCTAGAAAATAAAACGATCTTGAAATCGTATTTATTTTACAATACGCAATCACTATATTCGGTAGAAAATAAGCATAAATGAATTAGACAATTTTCTCCTTATTAATAAATGTTTCCTCAGTTCGTCTCACTATGAAGCTAAGTGTAACAAACTCTACAAAATTAAATATATTTAGGAGAAACAATAAAATGATCGAGCAGTTGTATTCAGTTTCAATTATTTGCTGATCACTGCCATAGAGAACTTTAAAATAATACTTCAGAATTATACCAGTTATATGGTGATATGCTAGCTGGGAAGAAATATGAATTCTAAGCTACAGAAGGGGTACAAGTAATTATGGAAAATAAAACCAGTAAATTTACAGATAATGGCAATAAGATGTTGCATAATCAATAATTTGTAAGTTGGTGATAATTAAGAGGAATAAGAGAATGAAATATTTGAAAATTACATAAGAATAGCAATATACAAATAGACCGATTGAATTGGCTAAAATAGTAACCATAATAGATTAAAAATTATATCAAATCCGAGTGATAGTTCCGAAGAGTTAGTGAAGCCAGTTAAACTGAGCGCATGATTAGCTAAGTGCGTCGTTGGATTTCCAGGTACCACCCATCTTCACAACTCGTAGCTCACCTCATCAATAAAGAACATTAGGTTGGCACTAACAGGGCTTTCGAAGTTAATTATCGCCTTCCATCCAGCTCTTCTCATGGTTTACAAGCACGAGTTTTTCAAACATCATAAGTGACTGAAACTTGCCTAGAGAAGCCAAAGCCCACTTCCATCCTTTATGTAAGAATTGGACCCCTGAAGAAGTTTGAAGCAGACCTGCCTAACGAAAAGTTGGAATGATTCACCTCAATTTCTCTGCGAAGCACAGAAGTGTAATTTTTATATATGTCAACTTTCCATTCGGCATTCAAAGTTTGTAGAACTATAAGGTCAAATTTTGATCAGAGTTCACATAGTACCCTTTTTCTTGCTGTGGCAGCTAACATAAAATGACCACTGTCATTTTTCACCGTTATAGTTGTTATTTTATTATGACTACTATTTTAGCTGATGCATTTTACCTAGATAGCCTCACAAAGTTTATTTATCTGTTCTTTAAAACCATTATTGATTGTGTAACAACCTGCTGCTAATCTCTACAAATAATCTTGTCTTGATTTCCGTAATTCATCTCAATCCTCTCGCGTACCTCAAAGTTGACATCTTTTATTGACTATCGAATCACTACAGGACTGGTACGCTTGACTATGTGGGGTATGTTGCTTAGTCATTCAATATACAAAGGACTAAGGTTGAATTAGTACTTGGACGCATATATTTTTTATGTTTGAGTAGTTTAGCAAAATGTCTTTTACCGTCAATCAATTAGTACAGTGTTCATGTATTATTTTCAAAGTACAATCACACGTACTACACAATGACCGTATTTTACCAAATAAATAAAAACTACACACGTATCATGTAAATAGGATGTAAAAGATCTATGGGCAGATGTCATCTGGCAATGGTCAATAACATCATATTATAATCATATTGGTAAGTTTCTGAAAAGTGACCAGCTCTCAAAGTAAACATTACAGTCCTGAATTGTTAGTGAAAAAGTATATGGTAAATATATATATGTATATTCACATTCACAGTCACTAATATTGTACAGAAAATTAAAGGTGGCATTATTCATTAATTGTACTTTTAACACAAACCAACTAAAACAGTTTCAAGCAGTCATGAAAATTGATTGGTCACTGAAATGTGTTTGTTTAAACCTACATTCGTTTAAGACTTACGTCGAATTTCTGAAATCATTGAACATGAGGGACCTCACTTATAGAAATCTGAAAAACTTTGACAAATAGTTATATATTTTTGCTAGAAATTGAACAGTATTCTCTAGTATTTATATGAGCTCATCAAGATTTTACTAAATACTTCCTCAGTCATTGCGCACCCAGTGAAGAGAGAACATTTTTACACATGCTTTTTGAATTTTGAATTGAAGTATCTACCTGAAGAATTTGTTGTCAGTGTGTCATTTTCACTGACACCTACGCAGATATAATCTCTGAATATTCCTTATAGATCTAACCGTATGAGATACAAAATGCTTTATTTGTGAAATATAAGAACGAAAACTCATTTTGCCCATAAATTTGAATATGAGTATTAAGTGTGACAAACGTGGATTACAACAGATGTTTCCAGCACACACATAGTTGTTGTAAAATGCAGTCAGTGGAAATAAGCATAGACATGTGAACACATGCACCACGACCTGGTGATAATTCGTTTCAACCTGGGTTTTCCAGTTTAAATTAGCACTGTTAAAACGTCATAATGGTAGTTTCAAGAGATCATTATTATTATTGATTCTTTGTGTCCCGAGCAGAACACAGGGCTCCAGCAGCAAATCTTCATCTCACTCAGGTTGCTGTCATAACTCTAAGCTGGATCTTATAATTCACATATGCTTTCGCTTGCTCTTCAAGCAGTCTCCTCCGTGTCAAGCCCGACACCCACTTCGTCACATCCCATTCGGATTTAGCTCGATAGCTTGACTTATAATATCACTTGGATGCCTCTTCAGCTTATGTCTATTTGACAGTCATATATTTCTGAATATTATTCGGGACAATAATATGTTGAGTGGTCCATCGTCTATCAGAGTTCATTCTCGTTTATCACATGCAGTTGGTAACCTGACCTTCAGCACCAAGCATAGGCAGCTGTTGATGAAAGTCTACAGTCTATTCGAAATGCTTGGTAAGATAATGATGTATAGCGTTGCATGATTTGTTCTGTTCAAACAAAGCTTATTCCAGAAAAAAGTCTTCTATCCAAGGCATCTTTTGGTCCTTCCAGGAAAATGAGGCTTAATATTTTGCTTGAAATGGACAAAAGCATGATTTCACGTGACGTTTTGCACTCACTTACATCTTTTTTTGATAGTTTCATAAGGCAAACACTCTTTTAATTGGAACGTACAACGCTTTTCTTCCGTATCTTCTGTAGTCACTTGAATCCGTTTTCATCACTTCTGATTGGCAAGGGGTTCATCTGGTTCTCCAGCCTTTATTAACTTTATGACCTTCAAGACTTCGTATTGTTATTCAACTATTGGTTTGTTGGTTGATTAGTTACAGGATTTCATTATGAGCTGACATTGGTCCATGAATTTCAACTTCTGCCAATTCACGATATAGCGCAACCGCTAGCCAGTGTCTCCGGCGAGTATTTGTCCTCACACCCGACCTGCTGCAACCTACTTGTCACAACTTCCCATTGTTGCTGGAGTGTCGGTGTTCACTGGCTGTTCAAATATACCGACGGACTTGCAAAGCTAGCGTCAATAATTCGAAATCACATCTAGTTTTACATGCATAAATATCTTTTTTCTAAATGGAACTAAAAGCTTGAAATCTACACGATTAGACTGACTTATTTTGGATTTGTCAGATTTCTACGTCTTCTTGTCATGCTCTTTTAGTAGACTATAAATTCCTTTTTGTATTTCGAGAATTACATTGAAATAATTAGTCGTTTTTGAAACACCAGATTTATTCGCAGTAATATTATTTGTGTTCACCGCAGAAGTGGAAAAACACGGCAGTTAGTTCAGTGGAATAACATTTAAAAAAAGTAAATATCTTCAAACAGTAGAAGAATATGCACTTCGTATTTAAGCAGACAAATATGAATATCTACAATCTCACCTTATAAATAAAAATGTCATGACATTATTATTATTGAGAATTGAAATGTTTAAATCCTCAGTTTTTTGGAGTAAAAACCAATGTTCTTGTATAATTAAACAGATTATTTTATTCTAGGAGTTTAAATTATAGTATTATTTTTTTCAGAAAATTGGGTACACAGATTTCTGGTTATATTTTTAGATGAACTGAAGTAGATAATGGTGCTTCATGCTTTATCTTATTTTGCACTTTTTCAAATGCTTAGTATAACTATTTTATTATGTTTTCATGTAAGAGAAATGTGATGATGAGATATTTTTAGCAGCCGTCTCAGACTTTCTTTATCATTCAAATGTCAACTTTCATATTTATGGGAATTTTGAAAATAAAGGCATGAAAAAAAGTCTTTTTGTGCTCGTAGTGATCGATATTACAAGTTATTTACAGTGAATAATGAATACCCCGAGTGATACTCAAGAGGAAATACTTGTCAACTTGAATAGCATATCAATTTTCAAGAGTTTGTTTCTTTTGTTTCAGGTTTCATCACGAAGTGACATATATTGACTTCATCAGTAGTAGAATTCCTTAAATGTCCATGATAGGTGTCGAATCATTCCCACTGGACGTATTCCCAGTTGATTAAATAAATAGTTTGACTCTAAACACACGATGCCAAATACTACCTGTTGACTGATTTAAGTTGTTGGATACCACTCATATTAACTAGTAGTGCTCGTCAGTCAAATCAAAGTGATGGCCATTACGTTCATTTGGGGCTGAATTAATCAGGGTTGTGCACGGTTTGAAACACTTCAGAGAACCAAATCATTTGGAATCATCTGATTATAGTCAAGTGAATAATCTCGATTTCCAAAGGAAACGAAGGTGAAATTTTATCTCACACTTTGTGCAGTGCAAATAACGAATATGATTCATCGTCTCGGTTATTAATCTCTCCCTTCATCCTGTCACATTAGATTTCGAAAATGTCGCCATTCCACTGTATGATGGTGACTAAATGTATGTAGTGTTATATCTCAGCTATTTTTTTAAAGATTTCTTATATTATTTGGGCACTGATGTAGATTTAGCTAAGCCTTGTCTTCCAATAATCTAACTGACCACACCAGACTAGTGTGACGTCTGTATTTAGCAGGATGGCTTTATTTATTGAACCATCTGAAAACATGTGAAAGAAAAGCGATTTTATATCTGTCTCCGACATCTGGAAAATTCTACTAGTCTTACGATAAATCAAAAGGAAGGAGCAGAACTACAAAAGTCACGTTCCGAAGCTGCAACTGATATTGATTAGCACAAAAGGGTGTTTTACGCGTCATTTAGTATACAACTAAATCCAGGAACGTAGTCAAATTCTCGCAGCTGAAACATACACTACACAAAACGTAAAATCACCAAGACCTAAATAAATATTATTCTTTTACGTAGTTGTGTTACAATTTTGCGTATTTATAATTCTTTAAATTTCAATAATCTGAAAACTGTAGATTCTTCGTGTTAATTCAGCCCCATGACGTATCTTTACTCACTGGCGCCTTGGTAAACTAGCCATTACTGTTTTTCAAGTTATTTTGTTTGTGTAATCACACAAAGATAATGCGGATAAGGCTCAAACATAAGGCAGGAAAGTATTTAACGTAATGGTATCTAGTTCATCTCTTCTTTATGATATCCGGTTGAATTTAAGCTCGAAAAACGTCCCCTCATATTTTAACCTGTACTGTTTCCAAAATGGCATTGTCAGTGATGATAATATATGAATGGTAACTATTTTGCTGTGATAAAAAAATATAAAGATGCCAAAACAAAGTATTCCAGTAAACAACAGTAAACATTCCTAACAAAAATCTCACTAGTCTACATGCATACATTAACAAAAGCACATCTTAAAATATTGTTGTATCCCGCATTATTTATGAATAACCAATCATGATAAAAATCAACTCGCCCAATGTTCTGCCGAAGGTATAACCTAAGTAGAAAATGGAACCGTGTTAAATTGTTCTCTAAATTGCAATTTACTTTTTTTGAAAAAACATTTTTATCTGAAATGAATTTCTTAGGAAATCTAGAGATCGTAACTAACATCCTTTAATTTTTTGGACACCTCTAAAGTAGTCACATGTTGTATCTGTGTTCAAGAGAAATATTCATTTCTGCTTCACCATATCCCCACTTGTATTTTCTTACACACTCTAACTATATACAAAAGTTTGCAATCATAAATACTATTGTAACGACAGAAGGCAAGAGTCAGGCAACAGATCATTTATTAAGGAAATCAACGCATATTTATATATTTTCATGTACATTACTATGGATATTTAAGCAAACAAACACAGTCTTCCGATTGGTTGTTTCTCACGTAAAGTTAATCTTTCATCTATTTGTGACTGTTTCTTGAATGTCAAATCCTCTATATGTTAACTGCATCCGCCTACGCAAAGTCTGCTGTGGTCGGTTTTGAATCAATCTTTGTTCACATTTTCTCACGACAAATCTTGGGAATGTAAATATTGACGTAAATTACTGTCTACCAATTTGGCTAGTAGACAGCTCTCACCACACTCGTCCCCCTGTCAAATAGCTTCGCGCGCAGGCGTTCCGACCTTCTGGGTGATGCGTCCTCTCGTTGATGATTGTTACTGACCGGCCTGTCCCAATGTACCCATCGTTGGATCTGACTGGCGTTAACTCGTTTTTGTTTGTCACCTCTTCTGATGGTATATACTTGACCCCGTCTTTTCGTGACTGCGTATGGTCCTTCTCACTTTGGAAGGAGTTTGCGTTAACCTGGCCCGCATCCGACAGCATATCTTCTGTCTCTACACTTCACTTGGTCCCCGACTGAGAAGGTAATGCACTGAGTCTTTTCTCTCAGCTGAGACTTCGCGACATCTCTCCGCTGCTTCTGCATTACATTCTTGACGGCTTCTTTCCGTTCTGCTTTTAATTTCGTCGTACTCCACTTTTGGTGAAGGGGCCAGGTTTCGTTGTGTATCGGTAATCGTGGTTTTCTACCATACATCAGTTGAAAGGGTGACTTTTTCGTTGTTTCCTGGGTGGTGGCACGATGTGTTAGTAGAATCAGTGGCAGCTCCGTTTCCCAGTTACCGCCCTTCGAGGCCAGCCACTCCTTCAGCGTACGGTTGTTTCTCTCCGTCAGGCCATTCGTTTGTGGATGGTATGGGGTCGTTCGGATCCCCTTGATGCCAAGCTGTTGCAAACGGGAAGTAAATTCTTCACTTTCGAAACACGGACCTTGGTCTGTCAGTATTGTCTTTGGTACGCCATGGTCTGCAATGATGTGTCTAACTACTGCATCTGTCACGGTCCTTGCGCGTTGGTCTGGGATTGCTACGGCGTCTACCCATCGTGTCGCGTGTTCCGTCATCACCAAGAGGTACTGATTACCATTGGATGTCTGAGGAAATGGACCCATAACATCTACGGACCACAAGTCACCTATCACCGTAACTGGAATCGACTGAAGTGGTGGTCGTATGCACCGGTCGCCTTTCATTAGCTGGCATCGTGGACATCCAAGTACATATCTTGCTACGTCTTCTCTCATACCTGGCCAGTACATACTTTGTCTCAAGAGGTCGGTTGTTCTGGCCACTCCGGTATGTGCTAGCTGGTGGCATTCTTCTATCATGTCGTGGCGCGACGATTGAGGTTTGACAGCTAGCCAGCTTCCGTCGTCCTCTCGCCAGGTCAGAGTCCCGTAGACATTCACTCTTAGTCGATCTCTCTGTCTGAGTAGTGTGATTAGCTCCTTACTCGCTGTAGCTGGATCCACTTCTATTCCGTTAGTGATCACCTGTATTACTGTATTCAGCGTATCGTCCAACCTTTGTCTGTGTGCCAGTCTTAGTGGGTCTTGTTCTACTGCATGCACTCCATACGCGACCTCGGGCAACTCAGACTCGTCTTCTGGTCTCGATAACAAATCTGCCAAGACATTTTCATTTCCAGGAAGGTTGAGATGGTAAAATCGTACTCCTGAAGACGCAACATCCACCGTGACAATTTCCCTCGTGGGTCTCTCGCTGTCTTCAGAAACTGTAGCGGCTTATGATCCGTTTCGATGTGGAGCCGCCGGCCGAGTAAATAAGGTCTCCATTTGTCGATTGCCCATACCATCGCTAAACATTTTTTCTCTATCGTTGAATACTTCCGCTCTGTGTGTGTCAAAACCCGACTGGCATACTCAACGATTCCCTCACCCTATCTTAGGACTGCACTTATGCCGTAGTCACTGGCATCTGTGCACACTGTGAACTGTCTTCCAGGTACGGGTAGCTTCAGTGTCATTTGTTGGTGGTCGAGCAGCTGTTTAATCCTGTTGAATGTCTTCTGCGATTCCTCCGACCAAACAAACTTTGGTTCACCTAGTAGCCTGTACAGAGGGGCTGCTATCTCATTGAAGTTCTTCACGAAGCGACTATAAAACGCTGCTCTACCTAAGAATTGTCTCAATTTTCTCTTTGAATTCGGGGCCGGGATCGTCTTTATCGTCAAGATTTTCTCCGGTAGTGGTTTAATCTCACCATTTCCCACTTTATGTCCCAAAAGAGTTACATTCTTTTTGGCTATCTGAGACTTGGTTTTGTTGACGCGCAGTCCAAACTCTTCGATGCGTCGCAGCACGGCTTCCACATGGTTCACATGATCGTTTTCGTTTTGACTATATATGACGAGATCATCACCGTACATTTCAACGTTTTTCAAGTTCTTAAGTAATAGCGTCATCAGTCGTCTGAATGTGAACGGTGCACCTGCTAGTCCAAACGGCATGCGTTTAAATCGATATTGTGTCTGACCCACGATGAATGCCGTCTTATCTCTATCACCTGGCTTTATCGGTATCTGCCAGTATCCTGAGCGAAGATCGAGAACTGAAAACAAATTTGCGCCTTGTAGGCGATCTAAAGTTTCTACTACTGTTGGCATGGCACACGGTCTTAACTCTGTCATACTGTTTAACTGTCGAAAATCAACGCAGAATCTATACTTCCCATCCGCCTTTTTTACTAACAGCACTGGAGAGTTGTACGGGCTATCAGCTTCTTCAATAATATCATCTTTTAACATATCTCGCACCTGTCGCTCAACTTCGCCTTCTAAATGACATGGAACTCTTCGCGTGGTAAATGACGTTACTTTCGGGCCACTTAACGGAATTTCATGATTCACCTTATCGCAATAACCGTATGGGTCCCCATCTCCAGTAAACAGATGATCGTATTTGCTGAGTAACTTTGCTATACTTCGGACTTCCGATGCCGCAATCCCTGCTACCTCACTATTCTCGTGCATGCTAAAACACCCGTACTTCGTAACGACAACCCTTTTCTTCATGTTAATCACTGCATCCACTTCTCGCAAAAAGTCGGCCCCAAGGATTGTTCGGCGCAATTCAGGTACAACCAAGAATGGGAACGTCACGCCATACTCTCCAATTCGAACCCTGCAGTCTGAAACTCCCGCGATTCCTAACACGTGACCGCCTACTGTCTGCACTGTCAACGAATACGGTCTTATACTCTCACATAGACTCCTATCTACGAGTGAGACTGCAGCCCCTGTGTTGATTAAACACACCAACTCGCGATCATTTACCCGTAACTTCGAATATATTGCCCCCTTCTCCATCGCCCCTATTACCTCAAGTCTCGGAACACAGGAAGAAGACACAGTATATCTTTTAAAAATTCTTCTTTGTCGTCTTTCCGGGCAGCGGTCTCTCCAGTGCCCCAGTTTGCCACATGCGAAACACAGGTCTCTCCGCACGCTCAGTCTCAGCGCGGCCACTTCACGTTGCAACTCTTCGATTTGTTTCTCACACTGCTCGGATTTTGGTGGCTCTACCGCTGCAACCGTCTTACTCAACAGTTGTCTGGTCACCTTCGCAAGCTCCCCGATGTTCAGTGGCTGTCAGGCGTTAACCAGATGTAGCTGTTTGGATATATGTTCTGGGACACTCTCCATAAACTGGGATGCCAACATTTGTGCCTCAGAATCTTCGTCCAGTGTTAGTAGAGCGCGACGAAGTAGGGTTGTCAAGGTCAGCGCCAATACGAGAGGGTCACCGTCAACTCCCAGCTTCATGGTGCGAAACTGCTGCATTGCCCGCTCTCTGTCCATCGGGCTGTCAAACTCCTGCTTCAAGCGTTCAACCACTGACTTCCAAGTTGCTTGCCCCTCTGTTTGCCTCACACTATCATATGCTGCCTTCGCCTGGCCTCTCAGTAGCGTTCCAAGAACAACCGTCTTCGCTGATGGCTCTTGCACGCCATTCAACTCTGCAATAGCTTCGAAGTCCCTTAAGAAGATCTATATGTCTCCTTCTGCAAAAGCTGCAGGCCATGGGACTTTCATTTCGCGACAGGCAGCGACACCAAATGTAACGACAGAAGGCAAGAGTCAGGCAACAGATCATTTATTAAGGAAATCAACGCATATTTATATATTTTCATGTACATTACTATGGATATTTAAGCAAACAAACACAGTCTTCCGATTGGTTGTTTCTCACGTAAAGTTAATCTTTCATCTATTTGTGACTGTTTCTTGAATGTCAAATCCTCTATATGTTAACTGCATCCGCCTACGCAAAGTCTGCTGTGGTCGGTTTTGAATCAATCTTTGTTCACATTTTCTCACGACAAATCTTGGGAATGTAAATATTGACGTAAATTACTGTCTACCAATTTGGCTAGTAGACAGCTCTCACCACACTATCAATCACAAGCCATAATCAAACAGATTCGTGTAAAAGACAATACTTATACAAAGAACGTCTTTTTTGATATTATCTGATATCGCTGATGCATGGTTGCACACTCATTAGAAATGATTTAGAAAATGATTTCTGTTCATTTCTAGTTTATTTTGTTGATAAATGGATCCCCTAAAATTACTGAACTTCACGTGACGCATGTAGCAGTATTCATATTCGTTTACAAAACTTTGTACTAGCAAGGGGAAAAGCACCATTCCATTTCAACGGGATAAACAACAAAATTCGGATTTTTGACACTGATGTCGATATAACCAGAGCCTCTTTATGGTTCAGAGACTTGGTGTTCGCGTTTCCAAAAGCAGTTCAAACATGCTTTAGACTTATATCAATAGCTTCGCTCACTCCATACTGAAGATCAGATGGCCAGCCGGAAGAGAAAAGCAACAAGGAACTGTGGTAACAAATAAACTAAGAACCTACTATCGGCTTAAAAAATATTGGGAAGAAAACGGAGATGGACTAAGCACACATCATCAGGTGATATCGTGCACTAAGCAGGCCTTAGAAAGAAAAGGACGTGGACGTTGGTCAGAGGATAACATGGGGGAGATGGCAGCTTATGGGTGAACGTAGGGCCAGACGAAGAGGACTACAGAGAGCTGGATGAACTGGAGACATGTTTCTGAGGTCCTTTATTTCACTTAGAAACTAGAGGAATAACAATAATAAAAACAAAGTACTTTTTATAAAATTAGGATTTTCATTTCTGATTTACATTTCGAGTATGTTATGCAAGTTAAGAAAAAGTGGAATTGTTTCGAACATTAATATTGCAACTGCTTCCTTTAACTGTTTATGACGTCTAGTGATGTAGAAGAATTCTAACATTTTGATTTATATTCGCTTCATATTATAAGAAATATATATATATATGGACAGGTATTTGCATTACCATAATCATTTTTAAATTGGACGATTAACGCAACCCTCTGGTCCCAATGAATCAGTTTATTTGTTATGTATATGGAAATGCAATGAATGTGCTTGACCTGAAGTATCCTTAAACAAAATGCTGCTGGTTTTCAACTTAGGCTGTAGGAAATCTGATAGGGTGTCACGACTTTACATATGAATGTAGTGATCGTTGTAAGAAAATCATCTGGAATCAATGTTTTTCAACTTCATACAGCATAAAAACATTTTGAAGTGCATTTATTATACTAGTACAAATTGAATGATGTATATTTCCAGATAGCCGGGATTCAACCTTCTTTCGGATCTCCTGATGAAGCAATTTATGTTGCAGTATAACTTTTCATTACACCACTTAAATATTTTTTGACTAAATTATCAACTGTAGTAGCTTCGTGTCTTTTGATAGGCGTCACTAAATTCTGTAAATATGAGTAAAAAATCAAACATAAGTATTAACTGAGAGGCTGTAGTTCTCATAGAAAATTTTGCTGTAGATTTCAGTCAGGTTTCAATTCTTCAAATCCAGCAAAAATCCAACCAATAGTGTTTCATTTCCATCCTAACCAATCAAATGTTTCTAATTTGTATAGTGTTACTCATAAATTATATAAAGTATAAATATATTAACGGCTACTTCCTCGGCTACTTAATACCAGGAAGGTACTCAAAAGCACTTGTCTCAGTGTCATGTGAAATTCGAAAACAAGAATATAGTTAGATGTATTCATTGTCATTAGTTAACTTAAATGCTTAAGGCATGTCTAGTTGGAATTACTTTTATAACCTTCCATACTTTCGTTTGGGCGACACTTCAAGATCATTTAATACTTTGGGATGCTAGTAACTGGAGGTAAGTGTTCCAGTTACGATTTATTCCCAGTTTTAATTTAAATTATTGAAGATTAACTTTCTAGAGTTTGTGTTAAAGTCACCTTTTTATTTTATGTCTTAGTATTTTTTGAGAAAACAATAAACACACATAAATTTATAAAATTTATATTTGTAAAATCTCAGCGAAATTAAAATGAGTAATTCCAACGTTACGTCTCGCAAACTGGTCCGAACGTCTTCAAGGAAATTAATCAAAATTAACGTAACATAGGTTTATATATAAAAGGACATCTCTAAATACTTTGTACAATCATATGAGTTATGAAACAGGCATCAACAAAATTGTGTGAACTGTGATCAAAATTTGACCTCAGACTTTCAAAAATTAGTCTACTTTTATTAATTATCTCCAAAAGAATGTGCAAGTCTCGAAAAAAGGAACCACCTATAATGAAGGAGGATTCCTAGAATTCTGACATACTGATAAGTCTTCGGCTTAGAGACAAACAGAAATTTATCAGGCTAGTCACATGGATAAAAAGTATCAAGTGAGAAAATTATCAACAGCAATGCAAGTGCACAGCTAATCACGTTCAAATTCATCAGAATAGATGGCCACTGTGTTAATGAAGACTTTTGTAAGCTCATTTAATCTTAAATTAATATGTAGTCAGATGCTATATTTTAAAAATAATGAAGTTTCTGCGATTCAAGCATTTGCCTAAATTGGAAATTTGTGCTATCATATTATGTATATTGACTCTTCTCAGTGGGATTGGCGAATTTCTCTGCAAGGTAAAAATATGTGCCATTTTATTTACTACTTTCTCCTGGCCTTTTGAAACTTGAACGAATTTATTGAATTGACATTTATGCTTATTGTCAGAGTAAATAAGGTTTACTACTTCATTTTAGGGTAGCCAAAGTGAAGATAAAAAGAGTAAAAGAAAACATTTACGCTGCTTATTTAAATATAACTTCATGTTTTCTTCTTTAAATACTAAATTTGAAACTAAAACACATGTGAAACATGTTGATCATGTAGTTTGATTATTAAATACTGAATATGGTTTGAAAATATAAGGTGAATAAACGATACTTAACATACATTAAAAAGCTTTTAATTCTCCCATCTAAAATGTGATGCCCATTACTTCTTTGATTCAAATAAATAACGCTTGTGATACTTAAGTGATAATTAATCAAAACTTTGCATTATATCATGAAAAGTAAAGGATAACTGTTCTAAAGTTATTCGTTTTTCAAATTCATTGAAGAAATTTACCGTATATGATAACTAAAGTAACATAAGTATCCTAAGTATATGAAAAGTTGTTAACTGATTTATATCACCATTAAATTGCACATTCGCACATTATGACCTGAGTCTGATAGCATAATCGTGAATGTGGCACTGAATATTCAAGAAGGTTACATCTAAGTCTGGAACAAAATATTGATAGGCAGTTTCTCTTACAGCTGTTGGCAAAACAATCCAAATGTGCAATAAATTTTGTTTATTGCAGAATAAAATAATTTCCCAGATATGATTTTAAGTGTAAAAGAAACCATTGTTTTTGATGGATTAACCGTTAAAACTAGGATGAGTAGTGTGCACTAAGATACTTAATACAGTACCAGTTTGACAGGTAACTAATGAAAGCTTCTTAACATATTCATTCTTTCTTAGAATATTGAAATTAATTTCATTGAATTTCCATCTTATTGAAACTGAGTGTGAATGAATTAAAAAAAATATTTCGTTCAACCCAACTTTTTGAGACATAACTTCATTACTGACTCCAATGATCTATTGATTGATAACAAACGCTTGAAGAAACTTTAATTTAAATTTTTATTTCTTTTTCAAATCTAACGTTTAATAAACACAGTTGAGACGCATTTCTGGTGCAATGAATTATCGAGTTACCTTTTGCATCAAAAATATGAGTTTTTCTATAATTTCTAAAGAGTTACTGTAATCTCGTGAAATTTCTGCTTCACTAGGTGATTACACCACCATCCTTTCAATGCACTTTAAATCCAGTAACTTATGTATTTTATTATTTCCTTGGGTTCCGAGTGGAACACATGGCTTGAACAACACATCTCCACTTTGTTCTAATTTCCGCTGTCCTCTTTAGGAGGGTCGATGATTGCCCATAATCCCTCATCTCCCCCTCACACGATCTTCCTCCTGACACCCTCGGAAAACCTAGTCGTCACTTTCCATCGAAGTTGCACTCGAGCAGCCACCTGGCTAGAAATTTCACCCGATGGCCTCCTCAACGTACGCTCGATGCATCTCCACATTCTCCTACATATTTGTTGAGCAATCGGCTTTTGGTTAGTTTGTTGACAGAGTTTCTTGTTGCTAATTCTTTCTGGCCGGCCATTTGATATTCAGTTTGGAGCCAGCGAAAGCAACTTTCGGAAGAAATCTGTAACTTCTTGGAAATCCTTTTCATGATGCGCAATGTAAATTTCTAACCCGTATAGAAGGACTGACTGCACATTTGTGTTGAAAATCCCAATCTTGTTCCTTATGCAGAGTCGGAGTTCAGAAAACTTCCCAACTGGTGTCAGACTGATGAAAGCGTATTTCGCCTTTCTGATTCTGGCTGGCTTTGACATCTTCGTCTGTCTTTCCTTTGACTGCAATAGTACTTCCTAGATAAGTGAAGGAATTAACCTCTTTCAAGTTTCTCCCGTTGATGATGATTGTTACTTTTGGTTGGTTATCTTCATCAAGTCCTTCTTTTGAAGTTTCTGTAGTAGTTTGATTGGTTTTGTGGGGTTCAATTGTTTGGTGGCAGGGATTTGGCTGACTTCAATTCTGTTCACTAAATGACTTAAGGTTTAATTTCTCTCCCTTCCTCTGATTAGTAGCTGTTTATTATAGTAACCCAACTGAACGGCATTCAGCTATGACCTTCATTTTTAATCTCTCATACCCATTTCGCCCTTATTTATTTTAACACGACCTATAAAACATGTTAACCACCTTTCTTTTTGGTGTGATTGGTTTACTGTAGTCTATTTCTTAATCTTATACCTCCTTATGTATAGGCAACATCGGTTTAAAGTGCACCGCGATGGCGAGTCACCTCTCTTGGTGACCCAAATGCAGAATTAACTGAAAGTATTCAGTTAAGTATAAGGTATATACATCATCTATGTATCATCATTTCCACGAAGTCCATTGTAAAATCATCTTTCCATACGAAAGGATCCCAAAAAGCGCTTTACTGATTCCAATTTGTGTCTTGTTTACTGAAACAAAATTGACAGATATGCTTTTATTCACAGTACATGCACAAAAGCTTCACTCTGACTTAGTTTTATCCACGTTTCCTTCTGAGTTACTAAGTTCCTTCTAACTGTATCTGTCAGCTAAATAACAACAACTAATAATATTGTAGAAAGGCGAGGATGTAAGACAAACATTTTCGCTTTAAATTAACTTTGAGGAAACACCTGAGCAATACGTTAAAATACTCACTGACATGATTGTGCATATTCTGTTTATTTGATTTAGCATTTGGTCCCGAGTAATTTATGGCAAGTGAAAATAAATTTACGTCTATCAGTTTATAGTTTTAAGATTTTGAAATGAGTAACAAACTGTTTGGGTATAAATCGGCTGTGCGTCATGGCATACACAATCGTGTCAAAGAGTAATACTTGCTAGCTAGGTCGAAGAGATCTAAACTTCATATTACAGTTTTGCTGGTTCGTGGCCGTGGTCACGAGCTGATTACTTGAGTTGATTTAGCTGAGACACACATAATTTGCAGATGTATTTATTGTGATGTTGTTGTGGCCATGTTCTTACGCATCATTTTGCTGAAGTAGAGAAATATTTAAACTTTATAGTATAAATTTAAATCGACTTTTTTGAAGGGTTTTCCAACACATCTGAAAAAGCTGAAACTGTTTCTGTACACAAGAAAAACGCTGAACTATATGTCAAGAAAAATTGTGTACAGTCCCAGTCACTACCTCGACCTTGAACTGTTTTTGACTTCAACAACAAAATTATAAGTAATCCATCTTCTTTCGTTTACCTAAACTCTTCAATTAAAATAAAAACTTTATACACATTCAAAATCTTCTGCACCGATGAATAATTTTTCTGTTTTCAAAGCTTGTATTTTTCCTGTTATCCATTTCTGATTACTATTCACAACTTAATGTTTAAATTACTTAATTTCTCTAATTAATTTTTACGATTCATCAGTTTCTATCCTGATGTGTGAATTAATATTTTTGGTTATGAACTGTAATTGCCAATTGATCTCTGTCGTCATTTTCGATAGTCTTTAGGAAACATTATTTAACCATACTTCCTTGAGAAGAATTTAGAGCAACCTATCTTTTTAATTTATGTTAAATGTGTGTCCGATAAAATCTTCAAATTTGAAGGAAGCACCCACTGGCTTCAAATTAAATTTTTCTTAGAAAGTCACATCATACATCTTGCTGACAACCTGTGTTCTCATTGACGAAATAAGGCACCATTACTTACTTTCCCTGATTATTTTTCTAATAAGTAAAGCGGACATCATGAAAATAATTAATTCAAAAGCAGTCTTGCAGACTCATCCACGGAAGTTGTAATGGATTACACTGAGTATCGTTAGGTCCTTAAACAGAACCGGTGCAAAACATGTAATTAAAGTACGCATTTATCCCTAATGAAGAAGTATTTTAGCTAAAAACGAGCAAGTTTAGAAGGAACTGTGACAAATCTAAGACTCCTGAGGAGTATGACCAAAACTGCTTAAACGTAAGACCATTGTAAAGTAAGCTTTTAGACTTCAGGAATCATAAACCTCAAGGTAGAAAAATTCTAAAATAACTAGCAAATGAACAAATGAGCATTATTAACAGAACCACGAAAATTTGCCAAGAAAACTTCTAAGAAATGAAAGAGTCTATGAAATAGAATTTTATCGCAATTTTTTTGGGGGTAAGGCATTCAGATTTCAAGATGTGACCTTAAGTTAGAGCATAAACACACTGAATTATTCACGCGCAATTTTTTAACCTACTTCTCAGAACAATGATTAGGTCTTAAGACGTATTAGCTTCTTAGCGCAGTTGTTCTGAAATACTTGTCTAACAGACTGTATTTACCAGTTCAAATGAAAAACGTGGTGTTAAATTTGTAAGTTGTTGACTAAGTAGACTGACTTTCTAAGATTTACGAAAAATGTTCTTTTGAAGTAGATTTGCGTCTGGAAAGATAACCTACTCATTGTAAAAGCAACACTAAATTCCTTACAAAAGCATGTTTCTTATATTAAAAAAAGCGTTTTTCATATATGACGCAGATATTTATTAAATCTGAAAGCATGAGCAATTTCACTTCAAGAACATTTTCAACTTGTTTTGACGGTTTTCAAGCTAAAGTGGAGAATTAAAAAAATAAAGTAAAATTTAGAAATGTAATTTGTATTTAAATACTCCTGAGAAATATATGATGCTAATGCCCAATGTAGACATAAATACTGTTACATTTCATAAATCACTAATCGTTTTGCTTACTATATAGATATTTCACACCTTAGTTTGACAGTTTGAAAAAAGACATACTTTTTGACCAATCAAATTTAGCGGCAGCAATGTTTAGAAATAAACCACAGATTACGTGAAGAAATATATTCCTTTGCAGTTAGTTCCTCATCATCGGCTCTGCACTAATATATAGTTTTCTGCATCAAAACTTTTAACAGTCAAGTGGTTATTTTAATTAGTCAGTTTAAGGGACAGGGAATGAAATTCAGAGGTTGAAAATCATCAAAACAATTAACTAATTAATGTTAATAACGAGATATCCAAGTTTTAAAGGAGTGTGAAAAATAATTACGGAATTCAAGATGAGTTAATCCTTAGGCATTAGTAACAAGTTATTACATAAATTGGTAAAATAATGATGACTTAGAAGAATAGGACGACTCAGAAGAATTACGTAAAATACAAACAAGTTAACAGAGTTAGCTAAAATTGTAAAAACTAACAAAGTCAAAAGGCAGTTACAAGGGGGGGGGGAATCGTTTCTCAGAAACTTAGTATATATTATGTAATTGGCCATGGCAGAGAAAGAGGCCGTACAAATTTCTTCTGAACACACAGATTGGGCTTGTTCAGATGAATTCCAATTGCCTCTGCTGTATGTAAAAGTTGTACTCGTAGACCATGCGGGAGGTTGGGTAAACTACCATAACTAATTTTAGAGGCTCTGTTAGAGTCGAATTGATGTCCAGTATCAACGAGACGAGCTAGCATTGGGCTGCACATAGCTTTATTCGTACCTTCGCCAAACAAAGATAGGAAGTGTTTAGAAATTCGACGGTGAACTTGCCTGATCGTACTCCCAATGCAACTAGCTCTGCACGAGCAGTTAAACTGGTAAATAAACATGAATGAGGCGAAACAAAGCAGTCTGTCTTTATTTCTTGAAATAAGTATTGGTCGGCTGGTGAATACATGGAATAGCTTATCTGCGTTGAAGTTCTTTTGGAAGGCCTTTCATAGACGGCGTGATAAGATCTCACTATTGACATCCCCGTGAATTGTAATCTAAGGAAGATTGGGAACAGTGGGCATCTTCGCTCTTTTTTCCTGAGTTCATGTCTTTGCTCACGAATGTGTTTGGATATTTGTTTCTACTGAATACATCACAGTATCACCGAGTTCTTCATTCAGTGTCTCATTTGAACAGATAACTCTAGTCAGGTGATCTAGACATCTAACCAGAATATGCTCGTATTGTAGAGGTATGGAATTCAGGAAGTGAGAATATTGTCCGGTAGAAGTAGGTTTTGGTGCAAACATCTGCATATTGTTTCGTCTGTTCGTTTAGTTATTAGGACGTTCAAAAGGGAGATGGAGTTATTTTCCTCTTCTTTTTTAGTGAAGCTTATGTTGGGACGTGCTTTACTCAATTTATCCAATATTTCCTTAGTCTCACTTTCGTTTTTCACAACTATAAACTTCTCATCGACACATAAGCAATGGAAATCAAGATTATATATATTAAATCTTTAAGAGGCCTATTCTATAGTTTTGCCAACAAGAAATCCACTAAGATTGGTCCCAGTGGTGATCACATGATGACTGTCTCTCTGCAATATTCTTTATCAACTCATTTACACATGATTTTAAAGAGTCAATCTGATTGAGAGCATGACAATTAAGGTTTTTTGTGCTTGAATGTAATCAGGACAGACGCAACTATTTCCAGTAATTTTTGGGGTAGTGAGCTGTTTCGATACATCCATGGATAAAATCTTTAGGCGTTTTGTTTCAGTGAGCCTTGGGCAACAATTCAGATGCTTATTGAGGGTCTTAAACGCAAAAAGGTTTTGAGACGGTTTCAGTGATTTCCAAATCAAAGATATAAAAAATCAAAGTAATTTTAATCTAATACAGATTACCACATTCTACCCCTGCTGATCAGTTAACGCATGATTCTTAGTGTCAGTTGAGACAATCATTTATGGACAACAGATTCGGTAGAAATAAATGACTCACATATATATATAATGTCATTTCTATCGCCTAGTTTACATTAACTTTTTTTATTGAACAAAAAATATGATACCTTTATTACCCAATCTAGTCAAACTCTGTGCAGTTTGCTGCAACACTAATATTTCTTGTTTTGATGCAGACAACCTGCTTCTTCTAAAATATTCAAGTGATATAGTCAAAAAGATGAGTTGCTGTAATGTGAAAAATGAGATTTTACTGACCACTTATGTGTTTAACCATCCGTTATTTCGTAAATTATAACTGATTTTAGCTCATAGCCGGTGCCCGACTGATATCAAACAAAGTACTGCATGAAATGATGGTTTCGAGTGGTATGTGAGCATCTCAGTATGAAACCTACTTCACTTTACGTTGTTAAATGATGGTACAATATAAACCTGTTGCAAATAAGTCCAGCTTAGAAAGACAGAAAATGTGTTTGTTAAATTCTGTTGGACATTACAAAGTTATAACAGTTACATTCACTTGAAGAGAGTTGAATTATAATATTCGTCATACTGTTGAAATTTAACTTCCTCAGGGTTACAGCCTTGATAAACTTCTCTCGTTATCTTAAAACTCACAGGTGATTGATTGCTGCATTTGTTCTGATGTATCAAATGCATAATAGCATTATGCAGTTATCTGTAGTATTTCAGTGAAAAACCTCGTTCATCAGCAAGCAAAATATCAGTGACCATATCTACTTTGTTACACACACATATATAGGAACAAAATATTGCACAATACTCGTGACTGGCAATATTTCATTTTAATACACAAATATTCCTCCATTCTTGAAAAAAGTTTCTCAAAAGTCCAGAAAAATTAATTAGTTCCTTGATTAAAAGCAACAAAGTTTCTACTAATGAATTTAATTTGATTAAACGTTTCAGGCGATTCATAAACAAAACCATACTTCGTTAATTTTTTAAAATTTCTGCCTTATCTCTATTTTATGATATATATATATATATATATAACCTCACTGTATAATAAGATTCTACAAATCAATAAAACCTGTACTCTGAGGGCTATAAATTTTCCATACTCTTTGCAAAGGTAAGAGTGCTCTAAGTTCTCATGTAGTTCTTGGGGGGTTATTTCGTACATAGATGAGAGGCCTGTTTTAAGTTTTACTTTTGCGAATTATTCACTCTTCCTATGGTCCCAGATGCTAAGAGAAAACAAGGCTGCTTTAACAAAAATTGACTCATCATTTAAGTGTAACCCTGAAAAGTGGTGATTTAGAAGGCATAAGGTGCAGATAAGAAATCAGAACTAGGTAATGCCTCCGGACTGTTTCGGTGTATTAGGAAGGCAGATATATAAAACAATTGCATACTGCCAACTTTGAAAGAGAATTAACCTTAATGAAATGTTGATATGAGTCCTCTACATTTGTACGAAGTTGTGACGCCATAGATAAATACTAGCATCTGACAGTTACAATAATTATAAATAATTTGCTGGTAAGTGAACGTGAATCTGAGATAATTCCTTCATAGTTGTGCAAAATGTTATTAATTTCTGTTTATGAAAGTATATATTCCAGCGATAAACTTGATCGTCACAATATCAGTATTGGAGAAAAGAACGTCCTCACACTTGGAGTAGAGTGCATTGAATCAAATTTCGTCACTTCATTTAAAAGCGCAGAGGTAAGACCTATTAGAGCCAGCAGACCCCTTTATGTGAATCATTTCATGCTGATCAAATCACTTCACTCTGATATGAATTCGCTCAGTGGATAACGGAGATCCAGTAAAAAATACGAGTGATGTATGCCAGGAATGCGAACTCGAAGTCTTAGAAATTGAGTTAGTGTAAGGAAAGAGGTTGTTGCTCTAGGTTCAGTAGAGTCAGTTATACCTTTCGTTTGGGTGCTCATTAAAGGTAAAGTTTTAGGAACTTCCCCAATTTCAATCTTAACACGTCTTATATGCACTTCATCAGCATCAAATGAATATGTTTACGGTCTATATCAGTCACTGGTCTGCAGACTGCCAGTTGTGCCACAGAATGTGTTGAAAATGTCAGATGAAACAAGTTAACTCTAATACCAATATTAAATATGAAGTGTCAGGTTAATCAGTGAAATTATGAAATGACGTATATCAATGCAGTTAAAAATGTGCATGGGCCATGAGAGCCACCTCTTGTGCAAGGGGTATCAGTAATTATTTAATCCAATTCGAGCTGTCCTGTTGAATGATTGGACCGAAGTACTCGGTCTCTGTTAACCTGTTGGCTCCTTGTGTGGATGTTTGCGCAATGGGTTACAGTTTCATTGGGAACACCACCACTCACTGACGATTGTAGGTACATCCAGTGACGAGTCCTAAAAAGGACGAAATGCACGTCCTAGATTCCACTGCTAGTCACCATCCACCAATTTACTTCAAGTTAAGTAATCGAACACCACCAATGCATCGGCACAAGAAGCCGACATCTCAACTTGAGACTGAGTACTTCTGTCCACTCGATCAATGGTAAAGTTCAAATCTTTCATCATCACTTGATTTTTTATGATGTAATAACACGACCATGAGAGTTCTAAACTTTCTTTTCAAAACTGATATGAACCAATAAACCTTGAGTTAAAATGCTTTACCATTCATTTTCCACTTTGAAAAACTGTCTACAAACTTTAATAAAGCACTTAGGTGAAACTGAAAGTGGTACAAAAGTTAACAAAAATTTAGGCGAACTTGACGCTCGAGCCCCAAGACATAAGGAGAAATCTATACAAATCCTCATAGTATTTCATGTCTTAGGATCGACAAATTCATCGGTATCACTAAAAACGCTTGCAAAAGTTCAGTCTTTGGCTGAAATGTGAGCTTATTCACGAAAACATAGGCTAGTCTTAGGCATAACTGAAATTTCAAGATGATGAGTATATCAAACCACATATTTCAAATTTCCAAAAGTGTTGAGGATGACACCACATTTTCCTATGGATTTACGACTCACAATCACTGTCTGTTGCATAATAACATATACTATTTGAATACTCTCACCAGAAGTACACATTTCATGGTCGTATGTCCCATTATTCTAAACTTATCATATATGATAATAATTTCATGTTTAGTGTTTACTATTGAAATGCCTCACTTCGGTAAATTGTTACACCCTTGCTATAATGAACAAAGATGAGCCTACATCATGCCTAATTTAAGTTAACTCAAAACTAATGAGCAACGTAGTGGTTATAGTAATCATTTCTGTCTTTATTGACTGTTCGCAGAATCATTTTTGAATTACTTAATATCTTACGAACTACTTTATCAGATGGTGAAGACTTGAACTGCAATTTTTCCAAAAAATGTAATGACCAGTGTATCGCTTACTTCTGGGATAAAAATGAATTCACTATACTCACGTTTTCATAGTTTACTTTTATACAAGAACAAATGTTTTTGAACAGTAATACAATGTTATAGTACAATGTTATAACACAGTGTAATTATTATATCTTACATTTTTAAATACACTATAAATGGAATTACTACATTTATTCTGAGATAATAGGCCAGTAGAGAAATATACTTTGGTCATATACAAGCCTTTTGTTTACATTTTCTTCAGTACACTACTAACTAATGTCTAGAAGGGGACATTTGAGCTTATGCTTCAGCCTAATGAAAAGTAGTTTGATTCTGAGTATCTAATAAGATTATATTTAGGCAGCAATAGATATTTTTACAGTATAAGTGAGATATTCGACATTTTCTCATAGTGTTTGAAATAATAATGAACTGAAGGAAAAATATACAAATATTTTTATATATATTCCTACATTCAATCTACACTTATCTGAAACTAGATCTTTGCTTGTATACCATTATTCTTAATAAATTTCTGACATTTTCTATTGAATTCAGGTTTCGAAGGAATCAAAATGAAATGTATGTCAACGAGGGCGATAATCTTATTTTTATATGTCCAACAAACCGAACATTTTCCCAAAACCTTTTCTGGGTAAGTCTGCAGAAAAATAAACGTAAACACTGAAGACGATACATGCAAACAGTTGTCAGTGGTGTACTTAGATAATTTTTTCCCTAAATTGCCTCATGTTTGTCAGTAATTCCTTCGAAATTTGAGTCAAAATACAGAATTTCGATACCGAAGTTTTATATGTAGCTGCATCCTCAGCGTTAACTACTCATCAAACATTTAGCTTGAAAACAAGTTACAATAAAACACTAATTTGACTGTGAAGGCAACAAACTGTGAGTTCACCAAGATTGAAGTTCTTCTTCACAAAAGTACTTGGTCATATATAAATGTTACTTCATCCGTAATGTAGACTAGACTGAGATGCGTCTTTACACGCATTGAAGAAACTGAATTTTTAAATGTTGAAAATGAAGGTCATATCCAGAAACAGAACATGAATGACAGAAAGGACATGGTCTATTTAAATGCTATGTTGTATTTTTTTAAGTATTTCAACTCTATTTTTTAAAATGCCTAAACAAATATAGACCATATGTAAAGAAGTTTGGCAAAACTCGAAATAAATATGTTCTCATGATTAAATAGGTTCGAAAATGTAATGTGAAGAGGGATCTCTTTCGTTTGAATAGCTAAGTAAGCTGTATGGGGAAGAGACACAATCCCCTTTCTTTATTCTTCTACACTGATTACATATTCAGTCTGAAACTTAAAGCTCTACTCTCTTTGGACAATGTGCTATAATGTTTCCACCATGAAATTCCATTATGGATAAAATTTGTTTTGATTAAGTCTCACAGTGTTATACAGTAATGTTTACTGATGACGTTTCGAGCATAACTTATTGCTCATAATCATATCATATCGCTTCTCGGCTCTCTGAGCTAAGATCATGCGTAGTTCACCATGAAATACTAATCCAAACTTCATATTTTCTGTTTCCTTTTTTACACTCTTACAAACAGACATCTGATTCTCGTGTACAGCTGGAATGCGAAGAGACAACACCAATAAAAGTTGTCAAACTTTTAGACTGCTTTAGTGAAAATTCGGCTTCAGAGTTTGTGCTAAAAGTCAGTAGATTCCCAGAAATCATATTACTTCCAAGCTTTCAGCATAATATTCCTGTTCATTTCGTTGGTAAGTTGGCTACTGTCAAACCACATAAAAATATAATTTCTGACTCCAGCCACTTAACGACTGACCTAAAGTAATGATAAAAGCTAAAACTAAACACTATTTTTACTTTTTTTTAAATGTATCAAATCTATGATACCGCACTTGCCAATTAAAAAAATGTCAAACAAAGCATACTCAGAAAAATAAATGGCTATAAGGTAAATGCAAATACGTTTAGCGTTTTTAGATGTTGAACTTTTTCAGCAATTCAGTAAGCTAATATAGATCAAATATATTTATTCAAACTTAAAACTATAATCAACCAGAAGGATAACTGAAAACCAAGCGTGATAGACGTTTTCAGAATGATAAAACAATTACCTTCCTTAATATCAAGTCTAGTTTGCTCAGCTTAGAAGGGGAACAATCAGACAATAAGTAAATGGCTTACATCTTGTGGAATACCGCGTTCAACTGGAATTTAAAAACACTTCTGCTTATAATTCTTTAGGAAGAAGTTAACATCAAATAGATATCAATGAATACCAATATTTAGCAATTGTTTATTAAAATATTCAATCACAAAATATGAAAATATGAGCTGTGTGACATTTTTCACTGAGGGACATGCATAAAAGTTACTACACTTCATAAATCACACATAGATATAGAAAGAAAAAATAAATAGTGCAAAAGAAGTATAACATACGAAAATGTCAGGGAAAAAAACCGGAATAATAGTGAGAACTTATTGGGTCTGGTTGTGCACAATGAATGAAGGCATCTGCACCAGTGAGAGAGATTTGAACCAAATCACTAACACCCTCCTACAGTTGGTTCAAGCAAAGAAAACTACAACTCCTTACGTGACTCAAATTAGAGGTCAGTGATGTCAGGCATTGATACCAGGCTTTGATTTGAATACTCTTAACAGTTTTCCAAACTAACCATATATCAGTTAATATTGCTTGATGAGAAAGACGGTTTGTCATACATAAAACGTGCTCCAGTCATCTGAATTACTGAAGCTTCACATTCTCCTCAGTTGACTTTCCCAGCTTACCTAACACTCTTACCCTTACACCAATATTATTCATTATATTACACCACCTAACACTGGAATTTAGCTACAGACACTTATGGCAAAAAACGATTAGCCAGTTCATGATGTGAGTTGGCGAACTCTACACAAACCTTTTGTATCCATGCCAAGATTTCGTTATCAATCAGTTCATTAGGACTGATGCAACTTCTCAGATAAGTGAAGTGACTACCACACTCGGCCATTTCACTTTCTATCTTTAAACTATGAGTCCATACACACCATCCACAACGAATCGCATACCAAATGCATGAAGATTTCTGATCAAGGTGTTAAGAATAATCTGCATTTTGTAAGTTTTGTACTCAAGAGGATAACAGCTTCCTCATACTCTAAGTTGATGAGACAATTCCCTGATAACAAGTCGAACCCCAAATCGCTAAAGTCAGTTGGGGTCAATACCATTAATATATCTATGATGAAGTTATTTAAAAATGAAGGGAGAAGGCATCTCTGATAAACAACTCTGCCCACCTCCATATTAGTTTGTTTATTAGATGTATCACACAGTGAAACAGTATTATTTACTGGATGACGTTTAGAACAAAATTTATTGTTCGCAATCACAACAAATATAATCACATGACTTCGAAACTTGAGTTTTATAGTTTTCTTTGCTCTCTCCTATTTGCTGTAGGGGTAGTAGAATTTTCCATATATCCGTTGAATCATTCCTATTATACGTATTTGCAGTTGATTCGATAAACAAAGCTTCTGTAATCAATCTCTCCCTCCACCCTGTGAAATTAGATTTTAAAGCTGTCATCTTATCCCATCCTATTGTATAGTTGTGTGTAATTGCATATAGTGCTATAGGTGAACTGTTCTCTAGATTTCTTATCTTATTCTGGTCAAGTAATCTAGATTTTCCTAGGTTTTTATGCTTGGCTAGTCTGACTGCGTCTATTCTACTAGTTTGACCTATGTATTCGACTTGACAATCATTGCAAGCAGGGCATTAGATGAAATAAATTGTTTTGTGTTAAAGGCTCCACAGGATCCTTTAACCGGTAAAGCTTGTTTCTAATTGAGTTTGTGGGTTTGAATGGCACCTGCCTTGTTAAGAATTCTGAGTAAGGCTTCCGAGATTCCTTTCTTGTATGGAATTATTACTGATGATTTAGATTCCTTATTGTTGCTGTTGTCATTATCCTGCGCATGTTTGGCATGCATGTCGACATTAATATTATTATTGTTTTTATTATCACTATCACTACTATCAAAACTTATTTTAATTTTACATTTTTCTACATACTTTCTGACTAATTTATCAGGGTAATTATTAAGTTTCAAAGCTTCTCTTATATGCCTCACTTCCTGTCTTAGAATTTCCTTGGTACTACTTAGTTTTTGTGTTTAATTATTAAAACATTTCACCAATCCTGTTTTCACTGACATAGGATGGGATGATCGGAAGTTTAAATATCTGTTTGAATGTGTGGGTTTCCTGTAGACACTAGTGTTTAATTTCCCACCTTCTTTCCTTTTTACGCTACAATCTAACATTGTAAGTTCCCCTTGCTGACTTTCCAATTCATAAGTGAATTGATTTGCCTCCACGTTTGATTTAATGTGTTCGAAAAATCTATCTATATACTGTGCTCTAAGTATATTGGATGTGTCATCGATATACCTCCACCATACTTTCGGGTGGGGCTGAACGTTTCAATCGCTACGTTTTCCCACCAATCCATATATATACCTTCCACAACCGGGGATATTGGTGACCTCATGGCGACTCCCTCAGTTTGTTTGTATATTTTCCCATGGAATTTAAATACTGCGGAAGTCAGCCATAGCTGCACTGCTGTTCGAAACGTCATCCAGCAAATAATACTTTTTCACTGTGTGATACATCTAATAAACAAACTAATATAGAATTTTCAAGTGTTGGTTTGTAGGGATTTGATTAGTTACAGGATTTTCATCATGAGCTGACATTAGTTAGAGTGTGGTGAGAGCTGTCTACTAGCCAAATTGGTAGACAGTAATTTACGTCAATATTAACATTCCAAAGATTTGTCGTGAGAAAATGTGAACAAAGATTGATTCAAAACCGACCACAGCAGCCTTTGCGTAGGTGGATGCAGTTAACATATAGAGGATTTGACATTCAAGAAACAGTCACAAATAGATGAAAGATTAACTTTACGTGAGAAACAACCAATCGGAAGACTGTGTTTGTTTGCTTAAATATCCATATTAATGTACATGAAAATATATAAATACGCGTTGATTTCCTTAATAAATGATCTGTTGCCTGACCCTTGCCTTCTGTTGTTACATACTATAATCAGTTAAGCTATTGAGGTCATTAAGTTAGCGAGGCGACAACAGATTGCCACTTCCGAAAGTTTTAGTCATCATAACAACTAAAATCTCTGACAGACATGCATAGAATGTGACAAAAACGTCTGCCAATAATTTCCAAAACAGTCTTTATCCACATATCTGTGGAAGTGACTGGCAACCAAAAGACCATTATCTAAACTACTATGATAACAGTCAGTTTTGATTCATTGTCATCACCAGTATCTTGTAACCTCGTAAAATAAAGAATGCTGATAAGATAGCTGGTACATACCTAGAAGCATAGCAACATAAAAAAGAATATACCAGTATTATCTATTAGATGAATAGCGAAAACTCTGAAGAACATTACGTTACTCTCCTTACTTAGAAGACAAGCAGTACCATATTCTACGTTTCATATTGGTATATGCTGATCACTGTGAAAATGAATTTTATTGAAAGTCTAATACTCGTATTTCAGAAATAGCAGGAATGCTTCTGAAATTCAAAATATCTCATAGATAAATCAATCTCATATTACGCTAGGCCACAACACATTAACTGCTTACATTACAGAAAGTTAAACGATAAGCAATTACGCACCAAAACCGTAGAACTCATTCCTTAATGTACATACAGTGAACCAAAAAAGGTTGTTTCTCTGAGAGCCCACTATTTCGCTCCGATTATTGCGAATAATCCTACGAGTAATACAATGGTTAAAAGCCAGACCCTATACTGCAAAAGTAGTTTGTTATGTTTAAGTATACTGACGATGATCTAAAGTGTCACAAAAACAGATTTTATTCCCTATTTGCAAACAAGAATGGGAATTCAATTTTTCTAGCCACTGAAAAATAACATGACCAACTATTAGATTTTGTTCCTCAAAAAACTTTTTTTCATTGCAATAAGGAAGCAATTCTCTCCATTTCCTATATATATATATATATATATATATATATATATATATATATATATATGCAACTTATAATAATGATGTCAGAAGGTAAATAACAGAATACAGCTCAATGGATAAAACTTTGTAATTACTTCGTGTTTGTTTCAGATTGCCATAATCAATCTGTCTCTCTGACATGTCAAAATGAACTAAATAATCGCATGTTTTGACGTCATCCGCTGTAAAAAAATAAACAACTGTCACAACATAACTATCACCAGAAGAGATGTCAATAGTTTTGTTACAGAAAATCGGTGTTAGCTATTCTCATATTATATTTCTGCAGCTAAATTGATTATCTGAGTCAATAAAAGACTGCAGTTTAACTTTTTTGGCCATTTCCCTCTTTCATAATAGCTCAGTCTGTTGTATGTCAGAAAAATAATTTTCGTTTAAGTGTGAAACTGGCTGCTGGAAATATGGCTTCAAACCCAAATGTTACTTCTCCAGTTTCATTACCACCTGCGGAGAAATCTCAGTCGACAAGTCATAGTAAAGAGTGTAAGTCACTTTGACAGACTTTTTATTTATCATGTATGTGCATGCTATATATATCGTTACACCGATATTTCGGATGTTTGTATACAAATATGTTAAAATCTGGCTGATGTTAAAACAGATTGCCAAGTTCATTCTGTAGCTGCAACTCCCCTTTCATCCACCAAAAATGTCATTTTTTAGAAGAAACCGATAATTTTAGTCTTTTAAAGTAAGAATTTCTGTTTATGAAAAGTCCGATTCTTGCAGAAGAAAAGTTTAACGTGAAATCTCACGACTTAACGATTTCTATATCTGGGTAAATATAATCGTACACTCTTTTAAAGGCAAGTTTAGCTTATGGGTTAGCCATTAACCAGGATAAGTAGTGTCAAATGTCTAAGTCAAAGTATGTTAACCTCAACTCAGAAATTTTTAGTCTATATGTACATTCACTCCTGATTTTGTTCAAGTTAAAGTGTAATCTTAAATGACGTTTATAGAAGTCTACTATTTATGACCTGAACAACTGTGAATGAATGCTTACTGTATGTAGTGAAGAGCCAGACTGATTAATTAATTTGAATTAATCTGGCTTAAATTTTAATGGTTTAAACTCTGTTTTCGTATACATTAGAATTTATATATATATATATATGTGAAATTCTCTGATCACTGTATAAGACATTAGATTAATTCTAAAAAAGAAATACTGTGTTTGAAACCAACTCTTTCAATAGAAATCTGAACGTCAGTTTGAAAAGCTATAAAACGGAATTTGATGTTGTAATTAGCTTAAACACTGAGATAAAATTTCGGTCTTGTACTGCTGTCTATGTAGAACAGCAGGTTCATACATTCGAATCACATTTACTGTCATTTTACCACCAGACCCTTCTAATAACTGAAAATGAATAATCTGACCTTAAACAATGGGCCAAAAGATGTATAATAAAACTGCTTCAATATCAGCCCGAAAGGAAAACAAGTCATTATACTGGAGAAATGTGAGAGTTTGTATTAAACTGATATATTTCATAATTAACTGCCACTTAAGACATCACCGTTTTCTAAACTGAAATTTATTTCCAGTTAGTACTACCCTGGACAAAAATAAGCACACAAGGCATATGATGAATATTTCTTCAAATACAGATATCGACCACGAAGTGGTCAGTGTCAAAAATCCACGTTGGTTGGAATACAAATTCTTACTTTTGCCGGGAATATTGGCGTTTTTGACACTAATCGGAATGCAGATTGTTCTATGCAGCTTTTGGTTACCTAACTCAGTAACAAACCGAATCCCCAACTGTTTGCGTAAATGTAAGCAAATCCCAAAAAAGACCTCAGACACGAATCAAAGGATAACAGATAAAAATAAAAAAGATGTGAGGGCTGTTAACAGCAATTACGAAATGTATGCATTAAAAGATGTTAATAATTCAAGAACAAAGAAGGAATGCTTATTATGGAATCCATCGAAGAAAAGTCCAGAATTCTTTAACATAAACGAGACGTTTGGACAGGCCTGTTCGACTTCGAATTGTTTTATCATTCCTTACCATCCAACACACAACTGTGTAATAGCATATCAGTACCAACAGTCTAACTTAAACGCACAGAATTTCCATTATGATAACTCATTACTAGCAAATACCTCAAGTAATAGAACGTCCACCGGAAAGTCATTTTCTACAAATAATTCAGTAGTTTTTTTCAACTGCTCTAATGATGTGATCATCTTGTGATTCCATAACACTTCACTGAATGTTTTACCAGCTGTACTAAATTCAAATCTGATACAACAAGAAAATTGGGCATATGTAAAGGATTTTCGCGATCATAAGTAACAGTGTGAATAAACTATTGATATATTGTGTCAAATTTATTCAGCAACAGCAGATTTTTGTTACTTCACAACAAATAAACGTTTGTAATGGGATTTTATCATTTATGTAGTAAAACAAAAATAAAATTGGCACACAGCAGGAAAGTGATGTGTATAAATAAATGTTTCCTTTTTATATTATAATTCATTTCTAGCCTGTTTCCTTGATTATTTCGTCAATTCGTGTTTGTGATTCAAATAGAAAAAATGGCTATATGTTCTATATCATGATATTCGCCTGTGTATATCTGATTCACTTTTTTCTAGTTCACTGGCTTTTCTTTTGTCTGTATTTCAACCTAAATTTGAAGTAAAATTGAACGAAAGGAATGAATGCAAGAGAAAAATAAAAAAAACATATTTTCAAATGTATATTTTACTGTTATTTCGCTTGAAAGGTTCTTCACTCTGAAAATTATGGCTTATTATGAACAATTCTTAACATCTTAAGATTTAGTTAAAATCCGACTGTTTCCTTCAAACCCATCGGTCATTGCAGAAAAGTACAAAAAATGTGAAATCCTTGTTATTTCACCCCTAGTTCGCTAATCCTTCCACATTATTCCTCTCTAACTGATAGCATTCAGTCTGTCCTGATTTACTTCAGATAAACTGTCTTTAACTTAAAGTAGAGACTACATATTTATTTCCGATTCAATGGAGATGTCGACTTTATTCTCATCTTACTGATAAAATAACTAACGCACTGCCAAAAGTGCTGAGAAGCAGAAATCCTGAATTTTTTCTTTGATCGACCACTAACACCTAACTGCAGACAAAAGAATCTATTAATAATGATAATAATAATAATTTGCTTTATTCCAAAACAGTACTTGTGATACAGAATGGAATTCTCAGCATTTTTACTACAGTATTGCATCCAGTTAGTACATTATCAATAAATAGAATTCTACATAGATTGAGGAAACCAACAGTTCATTATTACAACAATACATTGGCATGTCAGTAGCAAAGGTAAAGCTGAAACAGTGTTTGAAGGTGTTAGAAAAGTGGGAGCTGTCTTATTAACAGGCGTAAGCGAGAGAAAGAGACAAAGCAGCACATAACGGAAAAAGAAGAGAGAGAAAAGGAAAAGAAAGAAAGAGGATGTTGTACCTATAAATGATATGAGTCGGTGAGATGAGGTTCAGTTGTACTACTGACTACTTAACGAATTATAGGTGTCACGCCTAATGCTTTCTTTATCACACAGAACACGAGCTAAGTAGGGTATGGTTGAGTTTTTGTACTTGCTGGTGCAAGCATATAGTTTTCTATATTGGCTTCTGGTTTTGCCTGATGAGATGCAAGGGGAGAGTTGTGAGTGAAGAGGGTGGTGTGAGTTAGATAAAATGGATTTGGCCCATTTTTCACATGAGTCCGTGTGCCTGTCAACCAGAGTATTAGCAAGCTGGTTAAGTGGCACGTTGCTTACCCTGCTAACAACATTTAACATCCTGCGTAAAATGTTATAGTCTTTCTTCAGTAGCCCAGGAAAAACTAAGGGGGAACAATAGAGAATAATAGGCAGGATGCGAGAATTAACGAATTGTAGGAGTAAGGGTTGGGTAATACCAGAATGTTTTAACTTCTTGATGTAGAAGGTAAGACGGAATATTTTCTTAGAAATTGCTAAGATATGAGACGACCAGGAGAGATCAGCAGATAGAATGACACCTAGGTATTTAATTTCCGATTTAGTTTCTATTTCAGTGCCGTCTATGTTGCATACCTCGTAAGAGCCAAACAGTTTGTTTAGGTCGGATTTATGCCTAAAGGTGAAATTGACCGTTTGGCATTTGGAGGGGTTTAGGGTAAGACCATTTTCCTTGGACCACTGGCTGATTTGTGACAGAAAGCCATTAAGTTTAGAGCAGTCGCATTGACATTTGATAGGCAAAGATACAGACAGATCGTCAGCGTATTTGACAAAATTAATGTCATTTGAAGATGGTAAGTCATGTAGAAAGAAAGAAAAGAGAAGTGGGGAGAGTACAGCGCCTTGGATGACTCCGGCTTCAGTGAGTACAGCAGAGGATGATTTACCTTTGTACACGGTGTACTGCATTCTGTTTGAGAAGTAAGAATGCAACCAGTTAGTGACCCAAGACTCAGTTTTCGTCAAAGAGAGCTTATTTAGCAGGAGACATCTAGTAACAGAGTCGAAAGCAGAAGTGAAGTCAAGAAACGTGCAACGGACGTACTTGGCACCTTTATCTAATGATGAGACAATGTTGTTGTGTAAGACAGCTGCAGCGTTTAATGTACTCCTACCCTGTCTATAGGCAAATTGTTTGGGGTCTTCGAAGTTTTTAAGGGAGGGTTCGAGTTTAAGAAGTATTAGTTTTTCCATAAGCTTTAGAAACGGGGAAGTGATGGCAATGGGTCTGAACTTTACGTTCTTGCCGTTTCCAGGCTTAGGGACAGGGACAATTTTGATGTCTTTCCATGCATCAGGTACGATAGTTTTAGAGAAAGAAGCATTTAGGATGTTGGTTAGTGGAGAACACAACACATCTGCACATTGTTTTAGAACATAGGCAGGTATATTATCAGGACCAAGGCTACGTGAGGGCTTGAGTGTTTTAAGACATTTTAGAACATTGAGAGTATTAAAGTCATGAAAGTTTTCAGCTACATGATAGGTAACATTAGAAGTAGTTAAAGTAGAAGGACAGCGTATAATAGACTGATTAAGAGCATTAACATCATAAGAGGGAAAAGTATTACAACGCTTACTATTACCAGTAATTTCATTGAAAAGTTTCCACATACTGATTGGAGATTTACATGATAAAAGTGTATCATTATAGATAGCATTAAGATTTTTGATTTCAGATTTGATCTGAGCATTATTCTTTTTGAGTCCTAGCTTGTCTTTGGATTTGTATAAAGTTTCTTTTTTCCTGCGAAGTTGTTTGAGATAAGGAGATGAGAAGCGGTCGAGGCGTTTGAATAGAGTTTGTTTGGGACAGCATATATCAAGGCAAAACTTAAGATAATCCGTTATATTGACAATTGTGTCATCTAATGAACTTTCATGGAATAAGTCCCAGTTAGTATTTTGTAACATGCTCCTTAGATTGAGTAAGTTTTCGGATGAGTAGCATCTTTGTTGTGCTTTCATAGACAGATGCGAGAAGACTTTAATATGTGTTTCGCTGTACATTTTTGGTAGAACACGAACAATAGAGTGATCAGAGTTGAGGATCGGTGCACGTTTACGTGCTTCATAGATTCCTTGGTCATTTGTGAAAACTAAATCAAGTGTTTTGTCTAGTCGAGTGGGAAATTTGACAATGTTAGAGTGACCAAGTGCTTCAAGGAAGGAGCAATCTGACAAGTTGAAGTCCCCAGTAATAACAGATAGAGAGTTATCGAAGTTGGCGGCAGCAAACATGGTGAATTCATCAGCAAAATATGAAAGATTAGATAGTGAGCAACTTGGAGATATGTACATGTTTGTGATAAAGATGTGTTTATATTTGGGGAGATGTTTGGGACGACATTTGACGGTGATGCAGTCTATGAAGTCATTTGAGAATGAGAAGCAAACATTATTAGAAATAGACCATTTTGAGTTAATGAAAGTTGCTACTCCACCCCCATTTTTCTTATTACAACATTTTCGGTCTTGTCTAAATAGGATGAAGTCCTTTAGAGAGATGAGATTGTCATCGTACAGTTCGTGTAACCATGTTTCTTGTAATGTGATTATCGCAGTATTGTGATAAGTGTCAGTGGAAATCAAGGATTGTAGGTACATTATTTTGTTTGGCAGGGAGCGGCAGTTAGTGTTCATTATGACAGGGACCGTAGTTAAGTGTATTGGTGTACGTTTAAGAGCTCTTTGCCAGCCACTACGATGCTTCCTCCTTGATTTCTTGGGAATATGAAAGTTATTGGGTCGTAAATGAATGATAAAGTTGCGAGAGTAAATGATCCTTTTAGAATTCATATTTGGGTGGCACAGTGGTTAGGACTGTCGCCGACCATGCACATGGTCCGGGGTTCGATCCCCTGCCGGCGCACACCCGATATCTATGGTCGGCCTGAATTTGGGCTACCGATATCCATGCTGAAAATTCCATACTTGTACTGAAAATACGGTGTGGAATCAAGCTGTAAATAAAAATAAAAAAAATAAAAAAATAAAATAAATGGAGTAAATGGTAGGTTGGATGCAATATATAGATTTTATGGTAGCAGGCCCAAAAATTCAAACAGGCCGCCAAGGTGATATGAAAACAAATACCGTTGAAATCCAAATGTTAGACGATTGAATGAATATAGTACAACATAAATCTGATACAAAGGAAACTAAAAATGGATTCGGAGAATCTTAAATTCATCAAGAATGGCTAAATTTAATTCTAACCTTGAAAACGTTTATTTGATTGAAAATACAGAGTGATGCAATATTATTTACTGAAGACGTTGCTAGCACGGTTTATCGATAATAATCATTTCAATGAATAATAAACTGTACTGGAAACGTAATCAATAATAACACTGTATCACAATGTTTGATATGAAATAAAATACTTATGGGACAATATTTTCCTCTACCACCACAGAGCTCAAACTCTATTTTCGTATTAAAGGTGACATCATTTCAGCTGATAACCAAGTACTCCAATGAGTTTTTCAGTTTGCATCTAAAGCTGGATTATACTTAGCTTTATACAATCTGAATTTTTTTTTCCTTCACGTTACCCAGTGGAACATAGGGCTTCAAGCTGGAGGCTTGAAGTTTCTGTAGCAGTGTTTATTTTACAGGATGGGGTTGCTAGCCTCATGCCCAACCTTTCCTCTTCACCAGCATTATTTCTGGCTTAGCGAGGTAAAGGAGTGCGTCGGCCGGGGATCGAACCCCGGACCATGTGCATGGTTGGCGAGCGTCCTAACCGCTATGCCACCGACGCACATACAACCTGAATATGTCAACAAATTGAAATAAAAGGGAAGATTTGTAGCTCAGTAACAACAAATTATTACGTATATAGACACAGATGATTCTTGTAACATCTTAGATATTCATAATACAGAGCAGATAGTAAAATAACTAAGTTCTCCCATACATCATTTAGTAATGCATTCTCGCGATAATATTGCCAGAGTATCTTTTGACTAGTAAGTAGCAAACTCAAACTTTGATAATGTAAGAGCTATTATGACGATATTATATATTTGACTACTAAGGTCCAAAAACTGATCAATGAAAAAACCACAGTGAAAAGCTATTCTGAATTCTGCTGAAAAATAATTTGTCCCATTCACAAATTTCAGAAACCAATACTAGGAATCTTATCTCACAGAAGTCCTTCAGATTTATAGCCTTCTTAACAACTATTTTGTTAAACACACATGTTTGGTTTCATTCTCACTTAAGTAAATGACTCCCAATCCTAAGTAAACAACTGTCTTCCTACCTTAAATTCGCTTCCAGATCTTTCTAGATATAGTCTCCTCCTCTTAAATGCACAACACATTTGGCTTTCTAATATGTTAGGTTTTTGTATTTCCTCCAAACAATGAAAATCACCCTGCCTGTTTGATATTAGAGTAAATACAAATTGATAAGTATATGAGTAATGACAAATAAAATCGAAGAAGTAGTGATTTTGGTAAATGTTAAATATTGCTTGATTTACCTAAACTGCAGGAGAGATTTGTTTAGTTGCCACGAGGGTGATATTGAATCACTTCTTCACTTAAGGCTTAATTCATTCCCCTGAGTGAAGTATGAGGAAAAGGTTTGGTTATCAGACCAACATTGTAGTATGTTTCAGTTGTTCTGATATTTTATTTGAATGTCTTGGGACTATACTTTTGTTTTTATTCCTTTACGTTCCCAGTGGAACATAGGGCTTCAAGCTAGAGGCTTGAAATTTCGGTAGCAGTGGTGTTTATTTGCACGGGATGGAGTTGCTAGCCTTACGTCCAACCTTCCCTCTCTACCAGTCTTATAACTGGCTTCGCCAGGTGAAGGAGTGAGTCGGCCGGGGATCGAACCCTGGACCACATGCGTGGTTGGTGAGCATTCTGCTGCTGTTCCACCGACGCCAGTGATCTATTATTCTATGTGAAAATGTATATGCTTCATAAATGGCTATTATTAAAGTATCTCAAGTATTTTATTTTATAACTGTATGAAACTAAAGAGAATTTATTGAAAAGGGCATTCTTCGTTTGGACCAACTTTTAATTTATTATATAATAAGACAAGTTATAAAACGGCAAACAAAATTATCTTCAGAAAATGTGTTAACAGATTTTTATGTAGATTTCGTCCTAAACGGACATTAGTTGAGGAGTCATTCATGAACGGATATTTGGAACGTTATCATTATAACCTATGTTATTGGTTCATTGTAAAGCAAAAAGCTGTCTTGAACCAATTCATGTAGCTGAAATTATTTTTCCATATGAATATGTATTATGAGGATTAACTGATATTTAAGATAACATAGAAAAGCGTATTAAACAATGTAAGGTCACACATAACAAATAAATTATTCCGTTAGTATCTACTACATCAGAGTAGACAGTCAAATTTATTATAGAATGTGCCGGTAAAGTTTTGGAACTGTAATGTAACTTAGTAACATTTAGAGTCAAAACATAGTACATTTAAGCAAACAAAAATCATTTCTACTATCACAAATGTCAAAAAGACTCATTAAATTTCACCACAAAAAGCCATGGCACTACTTTGGTGATGATGTTGGCAATCAGTGAAATCCAGGCTACGACTTTCATCTTTTTTTGGAATTATTAGGGGGATACAACTGCATCCTTAGTAAATGAAAATATTTGTACTTCAACAGAATGGTGGTGTTTATATTTGAAGTCAAGTAACAAGAATGAAGCAGATAATACACTAAACGGCATTAACATCAATTAACTTATTGGTTAGCAAAAAACTTAAGGTTGAAGAGATTATTAGATACGACACAGATTAGTGGTTAAAGAAACAACAAAAACGGATATAAAGTTTTCATTATTTACTTATTGTTAAATGTTTGCTACTTAGTGACGGCTTCTTTGATGAATTGATTCATCAACATTTAAATGCTGCAAAGATGTTTGGAAAACAAGTCCAGAATCCACATCATTCTGATATGTTTCCTGATAAGGCGAAGTATTTACACGTGATAAAGAGAATGTTGTGAGGAGTCACAACTGAATATGCAACATTATACACGTTGCAATATAATATAGCCAGATAAATGTCACTCATGTTAACCAACTCCGTGTGATCACATTTTATGTATTAGTGGTTAATTCAATTAAACATCACGAATTTACAGTTTGAACTAGTTTAAATGTTTAACGTAAGTCATTTAACTTCCTTAACGAGTAGAATGGTGCCAGAAGAAACTTGATCTAATTGAAAGACATGACTGTTCGGTGACAGTGGTAACCATTTAACCGTTACTACCACTGTAACTCATCGGTTTATTTGTTTAAACTCTATTTTCACAATCTGATCACTTCACAAACTAATAGATTGATCATAAATAGCAGTAATTAAAAACTTCCTGAATGGTTATCAGTTAAATTTACACAATGGTTATTCATGTCATTATTGTTTCTAAAGAGGAAGTTCGACACATCTGCTACAGTTTCTGTAATAGACGAAATGTTAGCGATAAAAAAAGGACATGAAAATCAAAGTAAACAACAATCATTTCCAAACTTATTTCCCAGAATGGAGCTAGCCAGCTAAAGAAGCAGCTGTTGGTAAAAGTCTGTAACTTGTTGTGAATCCTTTACATGACATGCAGTGAGAGGTATTGACCCATACAGTTGGATAAAGGTAGTTAATTCTCTGTTCACTATTTTGAAAACACTGGTTTCTTGATTAAAGTGTGCTTAGGAGAAACCTCTGTGACTTTATTTGTAATTCTTCTGATCCAGCTAGTAATATTAAATTGTTTAATTTTTCTCACGAAGAATCGAATTCTTTATTAAATGTAAAATCTGTGACTCACTGGTTTACATACTCCACTTCCAATAAATGTGTGCATCGGCATAGCAGCAGCAGAATGCTCACCAACCACGCATGTGGTCCAGGGTTCGATCCCCGGCCGACTCACTCCTTCACCTGGCGAAGCCAGTTATAAGACTGGTAGAGAGGGAAGGTTGGACGTAAGGCTAGCAACTCCATCCCGTGCAAATAAACACCACTGCTACCGAAATTTCAAGCCTCTAGCTTGAAGCCCTATGTTCCACTGGGAACGTAAAGGAATAAAAGAAATTAGCGATTATATACTGACAAAATAAGTAGTATTTGTACGACCAATATGACGAGTTGAGTGTTAATACAAAATAGTATGAAAAGGATGAAGATGATCATTCATAATCGGTTCTTACAATGGGACGGGGAGGTTAATAAGTTAGTCCAAGGTCTTCACACGTGTTTTGTGGATCGCTGGTGCAAAGATGATATGGATAAGGCTGGCAGTCATAAGACTGTGTTAAATAGTTCTTCATAAATTAATTGATATAATAGATGAAACAGACGGAGTCAGGCAATTAGAAAATCATTATCAATAATAATAAATCAGAAAAGTTTGTTGTTGTCTGTAGAGGTAGAAAAGTTCCTGTCGCATCTAGAATGCTAGAATGAAGAGTACCAGTTATTAAGCACTTTGACTAAAAGAGTTTAAATGAAAATGAAAAGGGAGGAGAGATAAGAGGGAGAGAAGCCATTGGATGGGAGAACTTTTAATCCAAATTTTATCACGTAGGAACAACGTCTGGAAACTTTCATTTTAAATGCAAAGTTGTGGTTATTTTGATTTTATCGCAATAATCAGAAGACTTTGGAAAACTGGGTGATTATGATTTTGGAATGTCATTTGTAACCCTAGAGGCTATATTAGCATCAATATGGACATCCTGTATCTCCTAAGTGTAATTGAAATGAACTTTTGATACTGCTACTAAAGGGTAAGAATGGAGGACGAGAATAGAAAGTCTTCTCTTCTTATTTTATTTTTTTCATTTTTGATTACAGCTTGATTCCACAGAGTATTTTCAGTACAAGTATGGAATTTTCAGCATGGATATCGGTAGCCCAAATTTACAGGCCGACCATTGATATCGGGTGTGCGCCGGCAGGGGATCGAACCCGGGACCATGTGCATGGTCGGCGAGAGTCCTAACCACTATGGTTAAACGTCATGATAAAATCTCCATAAGGATGTTCCCTCTGAAATGTAAGTGCCAAGACAGCGGCCTCTTTCCCTCATCGACAGAGTATGTGCCACTGTTCTAAGCCATGATGGCTTCTATGTGCTTCTGGGATGACGTAGAAATATCTGATGGAACGTCAGAAAATTACTGAGTCACTGTCTTCTCCTTAGTGTGTAAAGTTAACAGCCTGGTTAACACTACTGTAGTGACTCAGCATTGAATTAGTACATAGAAAGTTAATGTACACTGCAACAGTTTCATCCATTTTTTTATTATCTATAAATTTTTTCAGTCTACCACTAAAACTAAACTCACTCCTGAATTCACTAAGTAGACTGAGTGTTATTTAACTTTAGAAATCTCGTGTCAGCAAACTAATAGTTATAAAAAGAATTCATAAAGTCTTCTCTCTTATACAAAGAAATTAGAAATACTTGGATTCACTCAGGTATTTAGATAAAAAGTACTGTGTGTATAAAATCATTTCTCTGTTATGGAATACAAGATGATATTAGATAGACTGACCTCATCCATTAGTGATTCACAGATTTAATCTTCAAGATAGAAATTCTCTCATACTGCCAGCCAAGAATAATCATTTACATAAGCAGATCCCTGAATAGATTATATTTTTGGATACTGTAGATAATGATGCCCTATTAGTGAACGATAACATTTTTGGAGAAATTTATTATTTATAACCAAATCAAGGCATTTGATTTAGGTATGCAAAAAGGACAGCTGCAACTAAATAAAAGAGTGTAATTTGAAATGGCGAAAATCCCGCTTTCAGGTAATGTGTTTTTCTTCATCACTAGTATTCTTTACCAAAGAGTAATTAAAAGCAGATATATAACGCCTGACTAGTCTATTGAGTTTATTTCCGAAAGGTTGACCACTGTGACATTAATCGATGCTGAATAAAGGTTGTTGACAATAATAGTCACTTTTATGGCGTTTACACTTGTAGAATATGTTAATGTTTGTGCTATTAAACAGTATTTGCTTTCATCATCCGTGAGCCATATGATATTAGTGTGCTTTTTGTATGCTTGGTTGGATCAGCTCTATGTGAAAAAAATAAGTCGAAATCTTTTCAGCAGACTTTTATAAGCCCCAGCCACAAGTGGGTTAAATTGAGTGTGTTTAGAATCAAAAGGCGTTGATCAGAAACAGATTTGTAACCTAATTTGAGATTTGAATCAGCAATTTTATAACCCTACTGTTGAAAGTATAACAGTTCTTGGTTCATTCCCTTATCGTTTTACTACGGCATACAGACAGTTTCACTAAATCTTTTTCTTAGAAAATACTTTTATTTTTATTTCTCTTTGAAATTTTTTAATTTTTCAGTTAATCACACCTTTCCAAACCTCTTTGATAAAATCTGATTTGGTCTAATTCTCACTCATGCAAGTAGATATTTCATCGCTCCGGCTGTGATCGTTAGACTGCGCTAAATGAAACATGCCTTATATACAGTTATCAGTACAATCTTGTATTTCTCTCTGCCACATTGTGACGAAAATCGGAAATGCTGCATTGCAGTACTGCTCAATAAATCCTTTATTTCCGCAATGACTCAACACATTTTTATAATATCATGAATAAGGATTGAAGTCAAAAAGAGGAAGGTAAAACGACAAGCGAGCTCTCTCAATACACATCAAGTATGATGTGTATGAAGGTTTTGTGCTTAAAGCTCCAGTGTTGAAAACAAATAGGATAGGTCTATAAATAAATATGCCAGTTTATTTATGAATTGTAAAATTGTGCAAATGAACTTTTCCATCTTAAATATACTAGTATGTAACTGTCTGCAAATGAAAAAAAACACTTTACCAATTTAGCATTTCAGAAATTTAGCACATTCAAATAAATTCGGTATTCTTTCTCATCTTTGGTATCCTTCATTCAATTTCTAGTAGATAGCATTGTAACATAATTTGCTATTTCCAACTTTTCAGGTGAAAAACGAAAGGAAGTTAATCTTATTTCCTTACAATCAAATTTGAACCTAATAAACTTAAAAGGAATACACGAAAGTGAAAATGGCCTATGGCAAAGTGAAAAAGCCTAAAACAAATATTTGATACCTATAGGAAATGGTCTAAATGAAGGTTTCTATTTATCTGCTGAATCAATAAGGGAAACTAATTCAATTCTCTTTGTGGCGAACACTTGTTGCATTTACTGAATACACGTATATATAAATACTGGAGGTTAGTAGCTTAGGTGGTTGCTTTTGGTGTATTCATGTTCTTTGAGCCAGACGTTTTAGTTGCGAGGCTTCCACTACCTTACTAGACAACATTTTCAGCGTGTACTTCAATTTGAAGTGCGCCTTTTGATTTCTCCACGAGTTTATTTGTCATTTCTCCTGGTAACCTTGAACGTGATTGAGTGTTTTTGTGTTTCCTAGCCCTCCAGTCTGCTTGTATTGGTACCGATTGTTTCTTCAATCTGAGATTTGACCTTTGGTTCATGTGATTCCCTTCTTATGGATTAGCAGATCTTGTCCATTTCAGAGTGTCTGTTGATTACCGATTCACTTAAATACCAGTTATCTAGAAATTTTCTAGCGTTTTCATTTTTCCCTTTGACTAAAATTTAAACACTCATCTATGCGAATTTGTGTCCACGGTAGCCTGTATGCCATGATATAAGGGAGGGGATCACGCATACCTGAAAACAATATAAACAGAGTCCGTTTGATCAGGTCCAAAATACTTTGAATATTGGCCGTACTAAGTGTTTGCTATCCAAAAATATAGTGGAAAATTTTACGGAAGAGATAAAAGATCCCCGCGTTCCTATTCTTGATAACCTGATTGATTCAAGATATCAGGCAAACTTGCAAATAAACTTCAAAGTCACTTACAGAGTACTCAGAAATTTAGTCAGAGAAGTAGGAAGCATACTTGTTTAAACTGCAGAAGCTAGGGTGATCCAAATGCAAAATCTTGAACTCTTCACATAGAAGAAGTTCTTTCAGTCATTGTATCTTAAATAGAATTAATTCACCTCAACATTTTATACTCATTTTTGTTAATCCTTGTTTTCATAGACTTCACTGTTTTCTCTCTTTTCCTACTATTACATTTCTGCTCGTTATGACTATCATCTTAATTTGACCCTTTCTCAATTCTACCTGTATACTGTTATGTCAATTATTTAACTTTATGTTAGCTTATGCCGATTAATCATCTCTGTGTTATGTAACCGTCACTTAAAACTTACAATTTTAATGGTACATCTTCAGAAGCATTTCTGTAGGTTACCAAGAAAATGTACCGCATATATGCAGTTGTACAACGAGAGAATGATGTTTATGAAAAGAGTAACTTTTAGTTAAACGCCTCTTCTTTTACATGACCTGATATTTTCAAGCCACTTAGTTGTAAATAGTGCAACGAATTATTTACTGTTAAGAAATATACCCATTAAGACATGTGATAAAACAAAGGAATCATCGTGGATACAACAATGAATGTAAAATGTTTGTAAAAATCAAGACTGGTGAAGAACAAATAAAAACCCTATATTAATTCCACTATAGTGACTGAAACTTCAAGGCAAAGCAAAAATTAGAAAAAATTATCCCTCGCTGGGATAGGAGCGACGAAACGACGCCACCTGGTAAAAGCCTAGGGGGAGCCAGTCAGTCAATTTCTCTTCTTTCAATGAAAGCAAAAATAAGAATGATGAGGCCGAACGTTCGTGCAATGTAAGGAGTTAAAGTGCTAACCACGAAGCCAAAGAAGTGAGGAGATAAGGCATGGAGATGCTAGGAAGCTGTGAGAGCAGATAGAATGGATGTGAACTACCAAGATTTTCAACTGCAGAGTCAGTAATCTACTCCGGTCTCCCAGACGACAGCCACGAGGACATCAAAGGAATGGATATCATGATGTTACCAAAAGAAGCCAAACTCTTATGCAGTGGGAACCAATCTCCTCCAGCAGGATAATGACAACAAGAATCAACTCAAAAGTAAGGAGGGTTGCAGTAATACACACAACGTGAAAAATAACTCAAAACGATAGGAGAAGGAAGACTTATATGGACAGCTTGTAAAAGGATATAGTTATACAGAAGAGCAACATGGAATTCATCTGACGAACACACCGAAAACCAGGTAGATTTCATCTGAATCTCAAGGAAGTGGAGACGTGGCCTGCTGGACACAAATCAGGAAGGCAAGCGGATGTGTCCCCAGACCGTCATCTAGTTCAGGGAGTCTTCAAGGTGAAGCTGAAATCCCTCAAAACAACTGGAGACAGACCACAATTCAAGTCCAACACTCAGAAACTGAAGGACGAAACTACAAGGGATACCTTTGCTGCAGCCATCAGAGCAAAGTCGGAGACACTACATGGCGTCACTGAGGAAACCTGTGTGGAAGAACATTGGAACTCTCTGAAGGTGATGTTGAACGAAACGTGTACAACTGTTCTAGGAAGAAGGAAGAGGCACGACAAGGAATGGCTCTCAACCGACACCCACCTGGAAGTTAATCGAGGAGAGGAGGTTGGCGAAAGAGAAGATGACTCAATGCAAAGATGGACAACGAAAGGAGAAGCTGAGTTCAATGTACACTGGACTGAATAAAGGAGTGAAGAAGAGTGGTAGGAAAGACAAAAGACAAATCTACGACACACTGGCTGGTAACTGAAGCAGAACAGGCAGGTCGAAGGTGAAAGAGACCTCGAAACGTTATACCAGATATCGGCGTTTCTATCCAGAGAAATGACAACGCAGGTGAAACCTACAAAATATGTTCGTGGAAACCTAATTACCAAAGAAGAGATATAGGTGAGAATGACAATTTCAAAGGACTGTCGTATCAACCATCACCTGCAACTCGTTCAGGAATAACCGCAGGCACAGAACTGCTTGCATTTATTTAACCCCTTGGAAACCATAAAATTGATTTAACGTTTACAATCAAACTAAGAATATTTTATAAAGAGATTATTTGCTCTTATTACTTGTTTTCCAACTTCATATTCATAGTACATAATCTGCAATAATTTCATAGACTTGCTATTATCAAATCTATCTCAGAAGACGAATGTGAACAGGAGCTTCTTCTATTATGTGAAATGATCTTAAGATGTCAAATGTAGTCATGAAAATCTCTTTGTGACATTCAAAAAATTTGAAATGTGAAGCCAAATGTTAAAAGAAATCTTGTGTATGATTTTAATGGATTTTCTGAATGGCGCTGAAAGTTCTGAGTTGACCAGACTTTCCGTCACTGAACTATAATCCCATTTTTGTCCTCCTTTTACTAGGCAGGCTGGATAGTGTTCACGAGCGCGTTTTTCAAGTTGGCGCACGGTACAGCCGATGTACTCAGCTCCGCACGAGCAAGTACACTGGTATATGCACGTTTAGGTGGCCCAGTGCGACAGCTTGTCTTTCGCGTTCTGGCTGAACAGTTTTTTGCAGGAGGACGTCAGTCGTAGGCGTGCGGCGAAGTATGTTTCCATCAGAGATTCGCAAAGGCGTTTATGAAGGATTTCTGCTTCAGTTTCACTTTGGAATTCTAGATTAAGCGGAAGCGTCTTCTTCGGGACGGATTAGACTCGTTCAGAAGTCTTCTTTGATTCTAGATTTTTGTCTTTGAACCTAAGCGGAAAATCGTTTTCAATCATGGTTCCTCAGAGATTCTGCAGTTATTCGCCAATCACTTCCTCGCTGCATATCTTCTGAATCCTCGAAGAAAGAGCGTATACAAGATTCCTCCTTCTGTTTAGAAGGACGAAGCTTTGGAAATGACTGAAACCAGAAGTGATCTCAAAATTTATATTAGCATTCTGTCATTTGGAGCATCCTGTTAAAAGGATGTGATTAACTGATCAATAAACTCAGTTTGGTAGCTATTCTGATTCACTTGCGTCACGTATAAATCTTTGGGGTTTTAAATCATGGGTGGTAGTTTCAAGTATCAGTGAAAGCGTTATTACTCACTGAGATGCACAATGTAAAGGTAGTGATTTTCCAATAACACATCCTTAGTTCACTAAGTGAGTCCATCAAAATGTAAATAAAATCCAATGGTTTGATGCAAAGTCTTGGTAATTCACTATTCTTTCTGCACACTGAAGTGCTATCTGAACGTATATTTATATATAAGATATTTTATGAGCAATAATACTTGACGAACGTGTTGTTTGAAATTAAATTTAAGGCATGAAATGTAAACTGGTCACATGCCAATCTATTAGGAATAAACTATACCTTTCAAAAGTGAGAGTTTCTGAACAATTAATAGATTATGAATTACAAGTGAAGAAACAAGATCTTTGTAGGGGAATATTTAAGACCATTATTCGTAATTTTAAGACGCTAAGAAGGTAAAGCAGAAATTCTACTTTAGGCTGCCATTCATTCGTGAGATACTTGCATAAAGCAAATAAAAATTTTATTTTCAAAAATAAGTTTAAAAATGACACATTTTTATGATAATAATTTGTTTTCCCCTCTGACATCAAGCTTTCCTAACTGTTAGACGAATTTCATTATCGATCATGCATAGAGAGCAGTTCGCTTTTCACAGGTACACATGATTTCACTGCATAAGCGTGACAGAATATACCATTACTTCGATCTAATTAACGTTTGTTGGCGGCCTGCTTAAAACTTGGGCTACCAAAACTTTCCGTCACTTATATTGCATCTGATTTCTTGGATTTATTTTGTTTTAATTATTCAATTATGTGTCCAAATCGTATTACTCACTCTCGCGATTATTTAAAATGTTTTCAACCGGATGTTTTACGAGTATATAATAACCTTAAGAAAAAGCATCATGGTGGGTGGCAAAGATCCTTAAAGTGTACTCCAATGCATCAGATGACTGTTCCTGTGATTATGAGCAAAAATTGCAGGTCATTATCGAACAAGGTTAATCACTTGGATGCTTTATTATATTCAAATATTTATCGTAATACAGGTGTAATAACGCTTCAGGAAAATTGGCTACACGACTCATATCATGGTGATTTAATCTTGCTAAATGGTTTCAATATGTACAGACAATACCGAAGTGGTTCAAGGAAGAAGCGAGGTGGTGGTGTTGCTACTTTCATCAATTCTCAGTGGTCTGTTGCCAACAACGTCTGTTTTAAATTCTCAAATGATAATATTGACTGTATAACTGTCAAATGTCGACCTAAACACCTATCTAAATACAAATTCATTTATATCACGAATATTTATATCACACCTTGTTGTAGCACTTCAGAATTATCTATGCTTGCTGATGAATTCACTATTTTCGCTGCTGCCTCTTTTGGTAACTCCCTGACCATATTGACAGGTGATTTTAATTCATGTGATTGCAGCTTTCCCACAGTGATAGGTCATGAAAATGTTGTTAACTTTCCCACCAGACTGGATAATTCTCTTGATCTTGTATTTATAAATGACTCCGGAATATACGAATCTCGTAAACGAGCTCCACTTTTTAACTCAGATCATTGTATTGTACGGGTTCTACCTGAAATTTATGGAAAGTTACACAAGAGAACTTTTTCACACCTTTCCAAGAAAACTGTACATGAATGTTACTCTATAGAGAATGTTCAGAACCTCAGAAGCATGCTCAAAGACACAAGGTGGGACCTGTTTAAAGAAGACTCTCTTGATGACACAATCTCTAATATTACAAGTTATCTCATATTTTGTCTTGACATCTGTTGTTCCAGAGAAAAGCACTTCATCAGATTTGACCGTTTCTCCTCCCCTCAACTTAAAAAGCTTCGCAGACAAAAATGAAGAATAATGCTGGTTTGAAAAGAATTAACATTCTAATAAAGTCTGAAATGCACAGATTGAATTCAATTTACAACCAAAAGTTTATATCCTGTAAAAATGCATCTAATATATGGAAACTTTTCAAAGAAATTACTGGTGGTAAGCAGATGAACAGTATTTCTTATTCCCTTGATGTTTGCACACTAAACAAGTCCTTCGTACATTCTCCCACAAATGCCAAACTTTCTAGTGTTACAAGTATTAATGAAACCTGCTTCCCTGGATTTACTAGAAATGATGTTCTAAAATGTCTCCAGTCTATGAACCCTTCTTGTAGCCTGGGTCCAGATGGTTTGCCTAGTGTTATTCTTAGAAAGTGTGCAGATATCCTGTGTTATCCTCTCAAGGACATATTTAACGAATCTTTTTCCAAAAATGTCGTGCCAGCCGTTTGGAAGGACATCAAAATTGTACCTATTCCTAAGTCGTCTACTGCGACATATTTTAAATTTAGACCCATTGCTATTACTTCCCCTTTTCTAAAAGCTATGGAAAAGTTGCTCTTACTCAATCTTCAACCTTCACTTAAAGCCTTTAACGATCCCAAACAATTCGCCTACAAACACAGTAGAAGTACTTTAGATGCAGCTGCAGTCTTGTATCATAACATTGTCTCCAGCTTAGACAAGGGGGCTAAATTTGTTCGCTGCACCTTTCTAGATTATACATCTACTTTCGACTCAGTACCTAGGGACATTTTACTAAACAAGCTTGCTGAAACTCAAACTGACTGTTGGGTTGTCAAATGGCTCCATTCTTATTTCTCAGGAAGAAAGCAATACACTGTATGTCAGGGAAAGTCGTCCACTTCATTGCTTACTGAGGCTGGTGTCCCTCAAGGCGCTGTCCTTGCTCCTTTTCTGTTTTCTTTCTTCTTGCATGACTTGCCTCACTCTGATGAAATGAATTTTGTTAAATATGCCGATGATCTAACTATTTCAATGTCTGTTAACTCTCAGCTTGACTGCACTAAGATAAACAACTTTCTATCAGGAATTAGCAAATGGTCTTCGTCTAACGGCCTTAAACTTAATCCTTCCAAATGTCAAACTGTTAATTTCAGTTTCCGATGTAAACGAAATTTAAACGACGCCATTGGTTCCTATGACCCTTGCAAGATCGATGATACTGATATAGAAAGCAAGTCTGAAGTTAAGTATCTTGGATTGATTCTCTCTTCTGACCTATCCTGGTCCTCTCATGTCTTAACGATTTCTTAACGAATATTTCGTTTGACTTTTCACATTAAGAAGTTAAGGCACTCAACCACTCCTCTTACAGTTTATCAACTCGTGTATTTTACCTATTCTTTTTACTGTTCACCCTTATTCTTTCCTGGATTGCTTAGAAAGGACTATGTCATACTTCGTAGAACTCTGAAAACTGTCAGTAGGACGAGTGGTATCCCATTGGACCATATCGTTGGCATTGTCACTGATAGGCATTTGATGTCATGCAACAAATTCGCTAAAGGAATTTTGTCAGACTGTGAGTACCCACTCTACCCGCAGCTCCAACCTTGTGTCTCCTCAGGTAAAACTATAAGTCTTTTCAGAAGAAGTTATGCACGTACGTCTAAGTATACTATATTTAGCACGTACTTTATGTGATGAAAATATAGTCAGAAATGAACTAACTAACCTTCTTAGCACCACTAAATAAACCATTTCCTTCACCTTTAAAGCATCATACTTTATTGTTATTGTATTTCTTATATTATAATCCTCTCAATTTTTTCGTTTTGTTTATTTTTTTTCATAAGTGTGGTCATAATTTTAAGCTGTATTATAACTGTTAATTTTGTATTTCCCCTCACTATACTATATCAACAGAACATTAGACCCAAAAATTTATAACATGCTAAAGTTTCCAAACTGAATCGACAATACCGTTTGAAACAAACTCACTGTTATTATTATTATATCTAATAATTATGTCGTAAATGTGGACAAATTCCAGTTGATGAAAATTATTATTGACTTCTTTTATTTCCGTAGATATTTTTATTTATTTTTAATTTTTATGCACTGTGCGTCAGTAGCACAGTGGTTAGGACTCTCGCCGACCATGCACATGGTCCGGGGTTCGACGCACACCCGATATCTATGGTCGTCCTGAAAAACTTGGGCTACCGATATCCATGCTGAAAATTCCATACTTGTACTGAAAATACGGTATGGCATCAAGCTGTAATCAAAAATAAAAAATTAAACAGTAACAAAAGATTATACACACTGTTTAGGAACCAAATGGATTTATTAGGCATAAAATAACGAAATGCATCTCAGTCAACTTTAATGAGAGCATTATTTGCATCCTGTTCAGAAATAGGCTTTCATCTCTGAAAAACATTACAGAGAGAATTTTTAAATTAATATCTTTATTTGTCTTGTAACACACCTTCTCTTGGTGCTTCTATTTCATTGAATGAACTGAAACACTAATGATGACAAAGTGTCGAGAAATACCAGCACAATCATTATTTGTTCTGTTCAAAAATAAAATGAGTTCTTATAGGAGCTTGGTTCGCATTTTATTATATGTGGCAATTTCAGTATGTAGCCATGTAAACAGAACCTCAAGTCTTGATAACACACAGAGTATACACGGCTCCAAATATTCACCTTTGAATATCTAAAAACAGCTAGATAGTCAAATAAGTTATGTCAATTCAAGATGTAGCTGGAGTTTCAGAAACTTTAAATTTCTGATTACAATATGGCGTGTAGCTGATATTCTAAGTAGCATTCAGAATATGAAGGTTGAATATGTACAGTTTGTATGACTCCCTCTTTTCAAGTGGAGAAAATTAAGGCAATTTTCTACAAATAGAAATGTTTTTAGAAATAACGCCAATAATTTACAAAATACAGTTATTCTAATCATGAGTCACTATGATTCAAGTATAGTGTAGAAACAGATGTACAGAGTTTCTATTTATATCCTACAGGTACGCTAGGATTTGAGACATTAGTAGTATTTCAGAAGATACTCTCAATAAAACATCAAAATTTTGATTTATTGTTTTTCTGCATAACAGTAAATTTACAATGGACATTCCCTTTTCTTTCAAGGTGATAAAAACAAAAATGTTTTTTAAAGGGAAATTTTAAATTTAAGCAAATTCTTAGCAATGCCACTATTCAGAAATTTAAGTTTACCTCTTTAGACATTTTACAAGAGGAAATTTTCAAATGTAATTTGAGAAGTGAAATAAAATTATGTGCCACTTAATGATGAAGCTGTTCATAAAACAAGTATTTTTGCTTTAAAAACTCAGTTGACAAATATTTAAATTCTAAATTGTTTACTTTATAGATGTGAATAATGAAATCTGACCTAGGCGACTCACATCAAATGTAAATTTACTTTACATATTATGATGAGCTAAAACTAAAACATTACTAGATAAAAAGAACACACTTGTTAAAAAATGAGGAAGTTCTAGTTCTTAAAATGTATGGAGTCTCAAGAATATACTATTCCTTGAATATCTTTGCCATGGATAACCTAGTTTATGAGACAGTCATCCAATTATACTACATTGGTTGTTAAGATATTTTGTGCTTCAGTAAACTGACCTGGATGTCAGTGTCAAAATAGTGACAGTTTAGCCAAAATACTACAATTAAAGAAGTGTATTCTGAACATGACTGCTGAAACTACTGACATTTAGCAGACTTCATGTGAAATAGTAAGTGGGCTTGTAAAAATAATGTGACAGGTAATAAGCAAATTAGTCCAAGTCTAGGTTTCACGGTCCAGTATAAATGAACAAAATGTAATAAAACTGATACTAGATTACTAATTTTACTTAGTAATACCACGATTTATCATATTCTCCCAAATGTAATAAGAGAAATTATTAAACTTTCCTACTGGCGATCAAATTCTAAAGACACGAGTAAGCTAACTAAGTAACGAAGGTGGAACAGTAATCATTGGTAGAAAACATACTATCTGCGCCAATTCATCAATTCATAAAACACGTTCGTTTAATCACTAAGAGTTTGGAAAATGAAATTTAGATATATGTATGTATACTAACTACAGCTAGCAGTTTAATTTCCTTTCCCTTATGCCTCTGAAAATAAAATTCATTGCAGATTTTAAAGGGAAAATGTATGTGACCTTCATTGAAAGGATGTTTGTCTATATCTTGGATTCTGCAACAAAGAACTGATAAAGCCATTTCACTCACTTTAACATGCAGTTATATTGGTTGACGAAAAGCTCTCAGCCATAAAAAGACTGTATTTTTAAAATCTCTGGAACTCTCATTTTCTGTGAGATTTGGGTACATATCATCTGGCGCTGTAACCAGAGGCAATACGAATTGGTAGTTCCAACTGATCTTCACTCAGACTCTTATAAATACATGGTTGGGTTCCGGGGAGTAACTGGTTTTGTACTGTCTAGTTTTTAGTACTGACTGCATTCTATCAGTCAACTTACCTATTTGCTTCACTGACTCAATCATGCAATCATCACTTAAAAAATGCCACAGCGACAAATGTCCTATTCTAGTGATCATACTGCAATATTGACTGATAAAATCTAGTCAGCATTCATGTGAGGTACTATAAAAGTGTGAACAACCTAGTGACTAATCATATTAATTATTCTTTTCTTCACATCATTTTGAAAAACAGTGGTATAATTATTTCTGTCACATTCTGAATTCTCTTAACAAGCTGAATATAAGTTGAATACGAGTCTACTTTCAATAGGAATAGCAAACGACATGGTTTTGAAATGACACTCTACCAGTTGGCCTTATTTGACAGTACAGTATATACATATATATACATATACCCTAGGCTAGAAGATCGACACCCTAGACTACATAGTCACAAAACTGTCAAACTCTATTCACAAAGTTGACTATTGTACTGAAGCGTTTATGTCTCAAAATTCTTTATTCTGATGGGACTGTGATGTCCAAATGCGTTTTCAAAAATTGGAGAAATCTTTTGGATACAAAAATTTTGCACAGAATCATAGAGACATTTCACCTCGTCACTAAACTGTTATAATTTTTAAAATAATTGTGAAATGGACGAATGTCAGACAGCTGATCCGTGTATTGTCACTTCTATTTATTTTTATTTTTTTATTTATTTTTGATTACAGCTTGATTCCGCACCGTATTTTTTGGTACAGGTATGGAATTTTCAGCATGTGATATCGGTAGCCCAAATTTTGCAGGCCGACCATATATATCAGGTGTGCGTCCTCCGGGGATTGAACCCCCGGACCATGTGCATGATCGGCGAGAGTCCTAACCGCTGTGCCACTGACGCACAACAATAAAAGATCATTGTGAAAAAGTAATCCTCCTAATTAAATAAAGCTACAGCTTAGCATTTTGTTAACAATGTGAACTGATTTATGTATACCTGATAAGACCGTCAATAGCTTTGAAATTCATTGTTGAAAATTCTGACTACATAATAACTACTAAATATTGTTATCGACAGAATCTAATAAGTAATTAAATTCGAATTCGACTTCATTAAATATTCAGACAGTAGAATGAGCTAAATGTTTTAGTGTAGATAAGCAGAACCCAACAATACTGCTGCATGTTAAGAAAAAGAAAATCAAAATTCTCTTCCAGAGTTGTTATCATATATATTTATATATATAAAGATATGATTAGAGTACGCAAAATAAGTGATTATAACACTACATATCTGAGGAAATTCAACAGTACCTCATCAGAATTCCATGGAATGTTATTTATTATACACAATTATTCTAATGCTTCAGCTACTTTAATAAATACAGAAGACTGACTGACAATTTCTATTATTGTACTGTTAAAATGAGCACTGTTGTTTGTTGATATCTATTATATAAATTACAAATAGTTCTGCCAAATACAAATTCCTAAATTCCACTCTCTGTGTGTTATTGTTTCGCTTCCTGCGACTAGGTCATTGAGAAATAAAAATAACTATTATATTTCAGGGTTCATATGGAAGTGCATAACCTTGAGAATTTTTCTACCTACGGTTCGTCTGAGGGAATCGCTGGTTATCTCGAGTGCTTTGACGCACAGTGTATATCGAAAAATGCTAGGGATGACAAAATTTTAGCTCATTTTATTACTGCAATTAGGCTAGATGAGTACAATCTACTGAAAACTCACTCATTTCCAGATAAACCGATTTCTCTGTAATATTTTACGCTCCGTGGAATTCTAATAGATCACTTCCGTGTTGTTTATTTTGAGACAAGAGAGAGAGCTATTAACCAAGAAACTTTATTCTTCAGCTTGAGATACAGGCTTCACAATGCAACTTTGGGGATTAGCTCTATACTCAAATATGTGATCATCTAATTACTGTGATCAATATTCTGAAGCTAGAGAAAGAACTGGTTCAGATTCGTCACCGCACCTATCAAACCACTAAGGGTTTATGTGTTGCATGTGAAGATGTTAACGGTGAACACCCAGCTGACAATACATCAGTATCTGTTGTGATGCTGTTCAAAGTTGATAATACAAGTGTTCATAAAAAGAAATCCGAAATGTCATCCACATCTGATAGATATCTGACAGACAAATATCAAACCGTGTTTTGCATGTGGGAAGATTAACCTACGAAGCATCTGCCGTTTTTGGCCTGCTTAGTGCCATAAATGTGGTAAGACTGGGCACACAAAGTCCGTTTGCCGGAGTTCGAATACTTATGCTACTCAGAATTCCTATGACTCTTCCAATTTGCCTGATAAAATGCAGTCAGCGACTTTTTCAGCTTTTCACAATACTCAGTCTCACCTAATAAAAACCACTACAAGTTCATGCAAGTATCTTTTTTATTATTTATACTGGTCTACCATCTCTGAGAAAGATTTACTATGGCTTTGTAGTTATGCTCAAATAAACTCTACTACTGGTTCGATTACAGACATTACTGGTCAGAAATTACCTCCTGTTGGTAGTGCTAAAATTGATTTGAAATCAGAAAGTGACAGTTTCGTAAATATTCTCTTTCTTGTTAGTGAATCGGTTTATTTTTATTGGGATTATAAGCTCCTAGATTTTTGAATGTTAAAATCTCACTTTACAATGAGTTGCTTAATGAATCGTTGCTCAGAGAATTGGTTCTCAAATGTTTAAAGTGTGTGGGTGGCAAGAAAATCCAGCTCATCCATCTTAAAATAAACGGTGACCCTGTCTTTATAAAGCGTCGATTGATTCCATATGGTTTGCGAGATGCAGTTAAGAAAGAGTTGGAAAAGTCAGTTGTATAGTGTATACTAATGCCAGTTGAATCTCCGAATTGGGCTACTCCCGATGCGACGCCACTAGACGCTGATGGGAAAACATCCAGAATTTGCAGTACTACCGCCTTAAACTCACTTATTACTTACTGAAGCGAAGCTCAACTATACCAGAAAATGGAGACATTCTTTACAAGCTACTTGGCTCAAAATACCTCTTTAAAATAAACCTCAAAGATGCTTTATAAATCGAATGATAGATGTATTAGATGAGGTTAAATCCCACCAGAACGACATTATAGTTCATGGACAGAACATCAGATTGCATAATGAACGTCTGTTAAATCTGTTCAGGCTTTTATGTAAGAAAATATTCTGGTTAATCCGTCTAAATGTCACTTTACTTTGTCATCCGTGTGATCCTTAGGATACACAGCAGACCTGATGCTAGTCGTTTGGCATCCCTAATTCGAGCGCCTTCACCTAATAATATGTCGTCGTTGAGATCATGGATTGGGACCCTTTAGTTTTACTCCATATTCATTCCCAATTTCACTCACTTGTTATCTCCGCTTTTTGACATTGTCTCCATTAAACAATTTAAGTGGGAAAAACAACATAGTGATATCTTGGGAAGAACTTTGGAGTTTCTTAATAGACAAGCTCTTTAAAACCTTTCTCACTGAAAGATAAGTCTGTTCTCACTACAGATGCTTTCCCTGTCGGCATACCTACAGTAATTGAGCAAAATAGACAAACTGTTTTTGTATTTCACGACGCCTAAGCAAGAGTGAACAGGAACATTCACAAACCCAAAAAGAGGCTTTAACAGTTTTGTGGGCAATAAGACGCTTGCATAAATATCTCTTTGGTACTAAGTTTCACACAGTTCTTGATCATCAGGCTCCAAAGTTCATTTACAATCCTGAAAAATCTTTGAATAGATCATCTGCTGCTATGGTTCCAAGATGGAATATAGAACTAAGTGCGTATGATTACACTACTGAACACACACCGGCTAAGGATATAGCTAATGCACACTTCTCACTGCGTTATTTATTATTTGAAAATTCTCCTAATGACACTGATTTTTTGTTAGTTCATCCTTTACTTGTGGATAGAGTTCGACTTATAAACGATACTCGGAAACATTGAGAAAGCATAATAAATGTAACAAAAACAGGTTGGAATATTCAGTGTAGGTAAAAATTTCCGGAATGTTTTAAGCAGAAAGATGAGATTTCAGTCCATCTTGAAGGATTTCTATGTCTGAATTACAGAATAATTATTCTTCCGACCTTAAGATCTGCGATTTCGGTTGATCTTCATCCTGTTCATCTGGGAGCTGAAAAGGCAGAATCATTAGCACGCTTAACGTTCTGATGACCAAAAAGCGATGCTGACATCACAAAAGGATCAAAGAGCTGTCTTAGCTGCTTGCAGAAAATGTCCTATGGAAAGAAACTGTGGAAGCTATGGCATGTATCTTCTGAGATTAAGCAGCGTATTCATGCGGATTACTATGGTCTGTTCATTAACTCATACTATGATTTAGTTCAAATAAAGTATAATTATCTTTCAATAGTTTACACAAAATGATAAGTTTTGTTATTTGTAATATTTCGAGCAAAATTACCAATAACAAAACTTATCATTGTGTGTAAACTATTGAAATATAATTATACTTTATTTGGTCTTATCCACAATGCTCAAACTTTCTACTGATATTAATATGATTTAGCTATTGTGGATTTTTATTCTAGATAGTCAGAAGTCATAATTACAGATAGTCCTAGGGCGAAATTCACACACAGAGCTTTGATGGAGATTTTTAGTCGGGGAAGAATTCCAGATGTCTTAATTACTGATAATGGTATTCATTTCACTGAGAAGAACTTCAGTGACTGGCTTAAACATATAGGTTTTTGTCATTTGTCTACAGCACCACGTCAACTTCAATCTAACGGGTTGGCAGAGAATTTTGTACGAACCTTAAAGAGTGCCATAACGTCAATGAGTCCTAAGAATTTCGACGAGCTAGAGAGATATGTAAATAACTTCCTACTTCAATATAGCAATGAGGAGCATTCAAGTAACCATGAAAGTCCTGCTAAGCTATTCAAATCTCGAATTCTCCGAACGTGTCCAATGTCCATGACTTCTATTGGAATCATATTACAAAAAGTAGGAAATCAAGTGGCGAAAATATTAGACATCGAATATCATTCAGTTTACAACAAACACGTGGATGAAATGAAAATAAAGGAAGTAGGTCGTTCCGATTATAATGTTAATGATTGCGCTGCTAACTGATTTTGTAGATACTTCAGAAATAAATTAAGATGATTCCTGTGAAAATAATAGCACAAAATCAGTTAGAAGATTAAAGAGACTTGTAAGTAAATCGAAACACCATTATAAACATGCAAGGAGAAAATAGACATTTGGTGGATGTGATGTTTGACAATTTCTACTAATGTATTGCTTAAGTGAGTACTATTGTTTGCTAATATTTACTATATAAATTACAAATAGTTCTACCAAATACAAATTTATAAATTCCGCCCTCTCCTTGTTGTTGTCTGGCTTTCTGGGATTCGGTCATTAACAAATACAACTTCAAATAATTATCAAACTATTAAATAATATTAAAATATCTTGACTGGATACCCATTTACATTCTGTTTCCATTTAGGGGAGAATTTTCAATGGAATTCCAGTATTTATTTGTAGTAATATTTGAAAAATGATTAACATTTGAGCCTTTTCGTAGTTAAAACCAATCATGAGAGTGAGGCGTGTAAAACCGCTAATTTATTTTTCACATACTAAGAATATACTGCTTTGTGTCATGTCCATTCTATTAGATAAATATTGTGGTATTCTTCAATCTGCTGCAGAAAAATATCTATGTCCGTAAGGCACAGATGACCTTCACAGTTCATTTTCCAGCTAGATTCTCAATATGTGGCCTGGATAAATCAGTCAGAATACATACTGAAAAATTTTCTATACAGCATATCCTCGATCTGTAAAAATGAACATCATCAGCTGCAACTTTATTACTACTGATAATTAAAACAAGAGGAATTGGTAAGAGAAAATTATTAGGTGAAATACAATCACAAAAAATAAGAACTGTAAACATCAACCGGAAGAACGCATCACACATCGCAAATAAATTACTTCTTTTAATTGTTTTAGTACTGGGATCTGTATTGCTGATAATGTTCAGTTTTAGTTGTAGTCACTGGTTGGGTTTTATCTTAATGATCTCCATGAAGTGTATTTTTAAACTTCTTTTATGAACTAACAAGATTATCTTGACTGATCATCATTTCATTAGCATCAACTATTGTAGTTGCCTTCATCTTAAGTGATTAACTATTCGAAATCATTTGGATACATTAAATCTCAACCGAATTCCATGTTATTCTCTTAAAGAATGTCACGAAATTCGCCTTATCCTAGCAACCATGTGCATTTTTCATCATACTGAGGGGTTTATCCAACCAGTTTACTACTGAATTTTGTAGAAAAAACCACTAATGCATGCAGTATCCCTTTTGCTTTTAATACATTTTAGCTGTTAAGAGGATAACAATTTTTCAAAGCTGCTGTAATAGTGGATTTCCCACTATGCACTCGAATAACCTTTATCTCAAAAAGTATTGTTACTATTAATAATAGCTTACCTAATGAAATTCATTTACTTAACACAAACATGTTGGGTGGAATAGTTGTAAATTAAATATAGAGACTCATTTGATATTTTTTATTACGGAAGCTTTCACGATTTCTTGAGGTTTACATAATATTAATTATTATCAGACATGTTAACACAGCAAACGGGAAGCTCGTAAATGAAATGATGGTTACGGAGTTCCAGTATGATTAGGGACACCACCAGTCACTGGAGTCCTAAATACTCCGAAACACGTGTTGTGATTTCTGCTGAGATCCTTCATAGCCCATATAAAGGGAAGGACACCAGAACCACTTTGTTTTTCGACACCAATGAAAGGAACCCTATAAAATTCAGTCACATCTCTTTTCAGCCACAGTCCATTAATTAACAACTTTTTTAACAAATAACGTCTTCATGATTGAGTCTGTATTCCCACTTTGTGGCGAGAATTAGCGCAAAATGCAGTTATAGTATCCCAAACGTTTCCAAAATATGCAAATGGATGTACTGAAAGCATAATTATTACTGTGCGCAACAAATCTCTGGGCCACAGATTACAACATTATGTATTTTACATATGTCATAGAGAGTTTCGAACAGTTGACAAGCGAATTAGTTGAAAAAATTTTTAAAAAATTATCCTGAGAAATAAATATTATTATTTCCTTTAGTTCCAAGAAGAAAAAAAGGGCTTCAGTCGCATTTCTCAACTGCACCCGGTTCTCCGGAAACATTTTCATCTGGCCCCCGTCTGCCCACATGTTTTCATCTCCTTTTCACATGACCTTATCCATTCCAAACATGCACAACCAACTCGCCACTTCCCATTCGGATTCCACTCGAGAGCCTGGCGTGTATTGTCCATTGAGATTTTTCTCAGAGTTTGGCCACTCATTCTCCATTTCTTCTTACATATTTGTTGCACAACTGGTTATTGATTGGTTCGATCCAAGTGATCCCTGTTGCTGATCTTTTCTGGCCAACTAACTTTGAGTACTGGGTGAAGACAGCTGTTAATGAAGGTCTGTAGTTTGTTCGAGGTGCCCTTCGTGACTCGCCAAGTCTCTGATCTGTAAAGTAGCAATCACTCCACTTTGCAATTGAAAATCAGGATATTATTTTTGATGCTGAATCCTGTTGATTTCCACACAGACTTGAGAGTAGCGAAAGCTTGTCTTGCTTTTCCGATCCTTGCTTTGATATCCTCGTCAGTTCCGCCTGTAGTTTAAATGATGCTTCACAGGTAGGTAAAAGAGGTTGTTTCTTTCAGGTTCCTCCCATTTATGCTGATTGTTGTCTGTTGTTGCTGTTGCTGTTGGTGGTGTTGCCCAGGAATTTTCATCACCTCTGTTTTATCTATGTTCACCTGAAGTCCTATCTTTGATGCTTCTTCTGTCAACTTGTTGCTTTTCACTTGCATATCTTCCAGTTTGTGGGAAGTCAGATGTATATCATCGACGAAGGCCAGATCCTCGAAGTGTTTTGTGTGTGTCCATTTTATGCCTGTTTCCTTGCTGTCCGCTATCTGTCACATTATTCAGTCTACTGCAATCAAGAAAATCATTGGCGATAGTAGGCAGCCTTGTCTTACTCCTGTCCTCACTTCAAATTTATTAGTGCGTAATATCATTGCATGAACTCAACCTTTATGAATATACTACAAAAGTGAATTCCGACGATGAAATTTATATAAATAAAATATTCACATTTGATAGGCGAGAACAAATATAAAATCAAAAGCTAAGTAGGAAAAACAAAAGATTTGCTTTCGCAATTGAATTTACTTAGTGATTGTTGTTAGAACGAAAAGTGTTTTCGTTCTGTCAAACAAATCCTTACTCATTATAAGTACAACTAGTAACGCTTTTCACACTTTTAATTTGGACATATCGTGTTACTTTAGCCAAGTAGTAGATCACTGATGATATCTAGTAGTGTTGGTAACATATCACAGTTTACTGATGAGTCAGAATTCTTGGGAGATCACTGGTTGCAAAGTAAATATCTCTGCTCGAAGTCAAGGGTCCCGCCTCAATCACCGACAGGTTCAAGAGTTTCAAACGAGGATTAAATATGAGTTGCAGAACCAGTTAAAGTCAGGAAGTACTGAGCGCGTTTTTCTACCTAATTCGAGGCTCTTTAGGAATACCCCATGGAGATCGAACACAGGGATTTCAGCTTATATGTAGGAGCCATTGACCATAAGGCCTCTTGGTCACAGTCTGATAACCCATGAGGTCTAGTTTTTGCCGATTCCCCAGCTTACACTATCAGCAGGCATCTGCACCCATTCCCAACCTATTGGTTACCAGTGGTCACGACTTCTCATTAGAACTCATGGAACTCTCCATCCTGAAGTTAGTAACTAAAGAGCAGTAGATTAGTTCCCAGTCGGTGCTCTGCATGTATTTGACTGGTTAGCAGAAATAGAGCATAACCTGTGTAATAGTGGTTTTTTGAGAACAGAAAAGTGTAATTATTCCCTGATTCACCTTCTTAGTACTGTAAGAATCATTTTAATATGTGATTACCTATTAACTTTATTCCGGCCCTAATGAAGATGAGATACGGCCGTAGTAAATGAAAATCCAGTCATAACATGAACAGAACAAATTTTTCGAATGCTAGCAGTAACACTAATAGTAAACGTAAAATATACCATGATATGTTAGCATGATAAAGGAAACAGTATACTACGATACAGGAATAAGCTCGTAAAAAGCTGTAAGCTGACAGTGAAGTGAAAACTGCTTGATTAAGAATACAAAGACAAATAAAGTTTTCAAACTGAAAATTTACTGAACTCAATCTATTTCTTGTTTCTTGTTTTTAGAGTAGCTAGGATATAACACTTCAGATATTCATAATTGCAACAGAGTTAATCATAATCTTCTCTAACACAAAAAGTGTGACGGAAATGCCAGGAAAGACGAAAATAATTAGATTTTAAACTGTTATTTTATTAAACTTAGTCTTCTTCTTACATAATTCTTCACAATGCTTATCTATTTCTTACATCAAATCAGTGCAAATCCGTGGGACAAAAAAAATTGATTTTTTCTCACATGTTTCACTGTACTTGCAAAATATGTCCAGCAGCGGATTAAATCTGAGAAAACGATGTTTGTGGAATACAACTGAATCCCCGATATCAAATATGTAAACTGTCAGATTAACTGATTAGAAGGGAGATAGTCTCGATCCGGAAATGGATTATGCGCGCGCTTTTCGAAAACTGCGCTACATTTACATAGTTACATAAAACTCTGATTTTTGTGGAATATCTTATCAAAAAGTTGCGAAAAACTTTCACAATTATTTGACTTTAAAACACTGAATCCTTGGATATAATATTGTATATCAATATCACCTATAACTATCTATTTGCCACTCTGTGCTTGATTAACACTAACTAATACCTATAATTGTATATATATTATATTGATGGATTTACATGTTCAAGTTGGCTCAAGTCAGTGAGTCTATGATTTTGGTATCATTTTGGTTAACTGTAATTGACTGTGATATTATTATTGTTGTTGTCGCTTGTTACCCTTCTTGTTGTGAATTATTTTCCCGTGCTGGTGTTTTTCTGCTTGTTTATTCCCTGTTTTCCTGGTTTTTAAGGGGAGCAACCCACAAGGTCGCTTCTCTCTAAATTATAAATTGATGTAACAACCCCCCTTCTCAGGCGTGAGGCTAGCAACCCCACCCTGTAAACAAACCTGCTACAGAAACTTCAGCACGATGTATCTCCTTGAGACAAAAGAAAAAGTCTTTGTGGGGACATGGAATGTCCGTACTATGTACGAGATTGGCAAAGCTGCCCAGATCGCAAACGAAATGAAAAGATACAAAATTCAAGTACTGGGAATATGTGAAAGCAGATGGAATGGGAATGGACTCACCAAATTGTCAACGGGTGAGTCAGTGATCTACTCCGGTCACCCAGAAGATAACCACTCGCACACCGAGGGCGTGGCTATCATGATGTCACCAACGGCAACGAAAGCCCTGATGCAATGGGAGGCGATCTCGCCCAGGATAATAACCGCCAGATTCAACTCCAAAGGAAGGAAAGTGTCAATTATACAATGCTATGCACCAACCAACAACGCAGACCTCGAAACGAAAGAAGAATTCTACAGACAACTGCAGACAACAATGGACAATACTCCAGCTGGTGACATCAAAATACTAATGGGAGACATGAACGCCAAACTGGGATCAGATAACACAGGAAGGGAACTCATCATGGGTAGAGAAGCTCTCGGAGAAATGAATGAAAACGGAGAACTCTTCGCCGACTTCTGTGCCTTCAATGAACTAGTGATTGGTGGCAGCGTATACAAACACAAGGATATCCACAAAGCTACATGGGTGTCACCAGATGGGCGAACCAAAAACCAAATCGACTTCATCTCAATCTCAAGGAAGTGGAGGCGCAGCCTACTGGACACCAAAGCAAGAAGAGGAGCAGACATTGGCTCAGACCACTATCTCGTACAAGGGACAATCCAAATCAAATTAAAAGCTTTCAGAGAATCAGGAGCTGCAGATAGACCACAAGCCAAGTTCAACACTCAAAAACTGAAGGACCAGGACACAAAGGATATCTTCACTGCAAGTATAAAAGACAAAGCCGAGACACAAATCAACACTGGCGAAGAGGTCAGCGTCGAAAAGCACTGGAACAACTTGAAGACAGTGTGGAGTCAAACCTGCATGGAAGTTCTAGGCAGAAAGAAGAGACAGGACAAACAATGGCTCACTACGGACACTTGGAAACTAATAGAAGAGAGAGGGATGGTGAAACAAAAGATTCTCCAGTGCACCGATGAGCAACAAAAACAGGATTTGAACGCAAGCTACAAAACACTGAACAAAAGAGTAAAGAAGAGTGCCAGAGAAGACAAAAGAAAGTACTATGAAACCATGGCAAGTGAGGCAGAACAAGCTGCAGGCAAAGGAGACCTCGCAACACTCTACCAAACTACTAGGTACCTATCGGGCAAACGTTTGACACAAATCAAGCCGGTGAAGGATGACAATGGAAAGTCACTCAACAAAGAAGTGGAGCAAAGGAAACACTGGGCTGAACACTTCAAAAGACTCCTAAATCGACCACCACCTACAACGCGCCCAGCAATACCAACAACGGAGACAGAGCTACCAGTGAACACCAACCCCCCGACGAAATCAGAAGTCCTGAAGGCAATCAAGATGCTAAAAGCTGGAAAAGCAGCAGGACCAGATGGAATCCCAGCAGAAGCATTGAAAACGGACCCAGAGACAACAGCGGACTTGATGACGCCACTACTGGAGAAGGTGTGGAAAGAAGGCAAAGTACCCGAGGATTGGAAGAAAGGATACTTATTCAAACTACCAAAGAAAGGAGACCTAAGTCAATGCAAGAACTGGCGCGGAATTATGCTCCTGTCCATCCCAAGCAAAATACTAAGCCGCATCATCCTGGAGAGAATCAAACATGCCCTGGATGAAAAACTTCGACCGGAACAGGCTGGATTCAGGAGAAACAAGTCATGCATTGATCAGATCGCCACACTACGGATCATCATTGAACAAAGCTTGGAGTGGCAGTCACCTCTCTATCTCAACTTCATCGACTCTGAAAAGGCCTTTGACAGCGTTGATCGAGAGGTGATCTGGAAACTACTTCGCTACTACGGGGTGCCACCGACAATAATACATCTCATCCAACAGCTATACGACAATGCTGCATGCCGAGTAATCCACAATGGGAAACTTACGGAACCCTTCGAAGTGAGGACAGGAGTAAGACAAGGCTGCCTACTATCGCCAATGATTTTCTTGATTGCAGTAGACTGAATAATGTGACAGATAGCGGACAGCAAGGAAACAGGCATAAAATGGACACACACAAAACACTTCGAGGATCTGGCCTTCGTCGATGATATACATCTGACTTCCCACAAACTGGAAGATATGCAAGTGAAAAGCAACAAGTTGACAGAAGAAGCATCAAAGATAGGACTTCAGGTGAACATAGATAAAACAGAGGTGATGAAAATTCCTGGGCAACACCACCAACAGCAACAGCAACAACAGACAACAATCAGCATAAATGGGAGGAACCTGAAAGAAACAACCTCTTTTACCTACCTGGGAAGCATCATTTCAACTACAGGCGGAACTGACGAGGATATCAAAGCAAGGATCGGAAAAGCAAGACAAGCTTTCGCTACTCTCAAGTCTGTGTGGAAGTCAACAGGATTCAGCATCAAAAATAAGATCCGGATTTTCAACTCCAATGTGAAGTCAGTGCTACTATACGGATCAGAGACTTGCACTGCGCGTCATAAAGAGCATCTCCAACAAACTACAGACCTTCATTAACAGTTGGCTTCGCTCAATACTCAAGATCAGATGGCCAGAAAAGATCAGCAACAGAGATCTCTGGGAGCGAGCCAACCAGGAACCGACTGTGAAACAAATAGGCAGGAAGAAATGGAGATGGATTGGCCATACTCTGAGGAAACCATCAAGTTACATCACTAGACAAGCCCTTGAGTGGAACCCGAAAGGGAAGTGGTGAGTTGGTCGTCAGTGCAAGGGTGACTTGGAGGAGGTCATGTGAAGAGGAGATGAAAGCGTGTGGGCAGACTTGGAGCCAAGTGAAGACCCTAGCAGAGAACAGAACGCAATGGAGACGCACGGCTGAAGCCCTATGTTCCTGTAGGAATTAAAGGATACAATAATAATAATAATCTCGATCCAGACTGTGACCGACTGGAATCGGAAATCTAAGAAACCACTTTTAATTAAACCAGGTTGCATGGTGTACAGTTTCAGGTTAGTAACCGGTTTGTAAGAACCATAAACAGACTCGCATTTTCCTTATTTTGGAAAAAATTTGAATTCTGTCGATATCCCAGTTTCCAGTTGAGCATCATTCATCGCCCAGTGTATGAATGTCGATCTACGTATTTAAGGTTATCACAGATATTCTGACCAACAATGAATATAGAAAAGAGAAAATATGAGGTCGATTTGCACAGGTGTGAAGACATGCAGATGAATAGTGCAAATAAGTTTGATTAAGAAAATCAAGGTTGAGGAATACCTAATTCACAAAGTAAGAGGTTACAAGTCCCCGAATCGATGAAGTCGTATGTGAAAGTGATATCGACTTGTTTGAAAGACAAATGCTTTCACAAGATATCATTCCTGTATTCACAGGCATCCCCTTGATCGAGACAATATGCTTCATCTGTGACTACATCGACACCAAGATTTATCGACGAAAATCACAACTGTCCCTAAGAAAACTCTTCCCATGAGCTTGGAATTCAAAGGTTAAGTCGAAGCAGAAATTCCTAGAAACCACCTTTATAAATGTCTCAAGAACACATTTCAATTAACCACCTTACGCATCAAATTCTCCAGTAGACATAAGTGTACAACTTGGGCACTGTGGTAGAGTATAACTCCATCATATCATCCTTGATATGATATGATTATTAGCAATATTTTGTGCTGGAAACATCATCAGTTAATATAACTTTACAACACCGTGTGATTTATCAAAATAAAATCTTATCCATAATGGAGTTATTCTCCAATAGATAGTTAATCCAGTAGATCGTTAAGCATAAGATACTGATTTTGGCCACCGCAGTGTGTATTTACCAGTTGACTTGCTGATATGGAGCAAAGTGTATTAGCCGCACGCAATGTCAAGTAGGCAAACGTATTCTGGAAAACTGTCCAGATTAGCTAGCTAGAATAGAAAAGAAGAATAGTAGCAGCTCCATCTTCGAACTCCTTGTCAACTTTGGACATCGAGCACCCTGCATAAATGCTCCACAGTGCTACAGAATTCCTCAATATCATGCGAAAGGAATTCGAAAATGCCGTCTATACGTAGCTGAATCACTGGCTATTCGGGATCCAGACCTCTGCATTCAGAAGCAGTATATACCGTGGCGAGAGTAACATTCCTACTAAAATTTTGCTTCATTTTATTACGTAAGTTCACTATTATTATTACTTTATTATCATCATTATTTTCATCACCCTTATTTTATTATCACTCTATTACTGTTTATTAATAACATTGCATTTTCATGCAGATTTTATTAAAAAACACTTTGTCGTCTTTCCAAAAGTTCTTGTCCACTCTACACGATCATACTGATTGGTAATTTTTTCAAACTTATTGCGTCATCATAACTTCTGCCCCTTTTCTAATTTTCGATTAGTCACCCCTTCTAGAAAACATCTTACACTACGTATTACATTTTCGAGAAAAATCTTTCCAGTATCTGAATGGTCTTGTGAATTCTTTGTTAAGTATGACCATTATTGTACAGCTTATGAAAATGAACTTTCGGTAAGAAAATTTTCTTCACTGTCTTCATCTTTTTCTTTTTCTCATAAGTCGATTCGGGAATATTTCGTTCATCAAAGTACGAGGTCACAATCCAAAAGTATGTCGAAGCAGGATAGATCTCAAGTCTAGTCATAATAGATTTATTGAATCAGTATGCCTATTATTATCCTATTTTAATCACATTACTAATTGTTTTTATAAACAAAAAACAGGTTTCTGGCGTAAAGTTCCATAGGAGCATTTAGTCTGACAATCTTTATTGCAGTGAAATCCATCTTGGCTTTTACACAAAACCCCTCTTCAAGCGTTGTGAACGTATAAATATAAAGGCAATCTGTAAGACGGGATGTTCTCTGTACTTTAATCAGTCTTATGATTTAAAGCATCTTGTTAGGAATTCAGTCGTCGTAGAAAAATAGTTACAGAACGCACAACGCTAAATATATACTTTTACTCACCAGTAATAAAATTTATTGAGTAGTAAATTCCTTCGTGATCATAAACTAAACGGTGTCATATTAGAATAATGAGACATATTGTTCGCTAATAGATGTATACGTATCTTCATAAAGTATGATGAAAAACATAACTCGTCTGAATAAGATGAAATTTCGTTTGCAAACTTTAAGTTATACGAAATGAACTTATGAGACATAATCGATATTCACCTACTTTTTAATAGCTTTAAAAATTCGTATATTATATTTTCAGTTATATCTATGCAAAAAGATTAAAAAATGATGAAGGAGAATACTGATCTACTTTGTTTTATGAAGCGTAACTGTTCACTTTCTAAGATTACGTTGCCTTTTCTTTTTTTTTGCATGTATTTCAACATTAATGAATATTAATATACTCCTTTAGTAAGAGAAAATACACATTACGTCAGCGGACTTGCAGTATAAGGGCGATGGGAAAGTTATTCTTTAGTTTTATACTTTACGTAACACGAAAGTTTTTCGGTTTAATTGACTGTATCAAATATTCACATCAAACTAAGATAAGTCCCCGTTACGTAATGGACATCAGAAATAAAAGTTAAGCAATTTTCCTATAGCCTATCGTGCCTCATTATAAGGCACAATCTAACGCGTCAAGCTTCATTCATGTTGCTGCTGACTTGCTATTTTTACACATTGGAATTTCAATATTGCAAAAATGTTCATTCAGACATCTATAAAAACAAAATAATCGAGCAAAGAATATTCTTTTCGATAAATTCCTCTTCCAGGCTCTACAATTATATATGTTTTTATACACAGAATATTTTAAAATAGTAGTCAATAACAATATTAGCGTTTTTTTAAATAATATCGATTTGTAAAGTATGATCAATGCTATTGCAGTTCATTAAAGATGCTTAAATTATAATAATAATAAAGATATAACAGCGAATAGAATATCAACTAAAATTAGGGAAATTTCACAAAAATTCTGGATTATTCAAACCTGGATGGCCAAGGTAATGATAATGACTGGACTAACTTCTTTTGAGTGCATAAATTAAGCTTATTAATATGGATCCCCACAGCCTCAGCAATATTTAGAAGTCGAACTCTTAAAGCGAAATTGAGATTCATAGGTATGCGGTAAATGACCCTGAAAGCATGATTAACGTCAATCTTGTGTTCTGTCTCCACAAGATGCGCCAGAATAGCACTGCGAATAGATTTTGTTTGACCTTTGCTTAACCAGGCAGGGTTTTTTTTCTTTCCTTCACGTTCCCCAGTGGAACATAGGGCTTCAAGCTAGTGGCTTGAAGATTCTGTAGCATTGTTTATTTTACAGGATGGGGTTGCTAGCCTCGTGCCTAACCTTTCCTCTTCACCAGCATTATTTCTGGCTTATCGAGGTAAAGAAGTGCGTCGGCCGGGGATCGAACCCCGGACCATGTGCATGGTCGGCGAGCGTCCTAACCGCTATGCCACCGACGCACAGGCAGGTTGATGTTCGGAAATTCGACGAGAAACACGCCTAATTGTACGGCCTATGTAACTGGCTCCACAGGAGCAGTTAAATTGGTATATACACATGGAAGAGGCGAAATTAGGCAGTTTGTCTTTTATTCCCGAACGCAGAAGAGGAGTGGTTTTGAAGATACAGCGCAATTGAGCAGCAGGGAATGCTCTTTTTACCGCATTTCTAAGGCACTGTGTTAGTATTTCACTTGTGCTGTCTCCTAGGAACTGCATCTGTAAGAACAAGGATTTCTTTCGAATTGTTGGTACCTTGGATTGTTTTGGTTTTAGATTCATATTCTTATCAATAAACTTTTCAGGATAACCATTCTCACTTAGCAAACGTTTAACATTGTTAAGCTCCTCGTCAAGACATTCATCCGAGCAAATCTCTCTTGCTCTGTGGACCAAGCACTTTATTAGATTGCGTTTGTATTTCAAGGGCACAAAGCTGAGAAAATGTGTGTACTGGCCCGTCGATGGCCCGTTGGAATTTAACTATTCTTATAGTTCAAGTTATATAAGGTGCACAATTAGGCAGGTTCGTCTACGGGTTCAAGGACATTTAACAGCTTAGCTCAGCAAGGAGGAAATTTAAAACATACTGGACATCATTTCAGCGCCACCACAGCCTTAAGGGTTATATACCGAATTCCGAAGTCGTTGTCACGTACAGTCCGCTTAAGTCTCCTATACGTAATTGAATCTGTTGCAGTAAGATCGACTAAACCGGAACTCTGCATCCAAAAAGAACAACTCCAGACGCTGTTCCCACCGTGTCTAATCTTGGATTAATTATTCTTCTTCACACCAAGAGTACTTGTTCCTTTTATCCTTCTTGAGGTTTTTCTTTACTTATCATTGCAAATATTATTATTCGTCACAATTATACTCTTCATCCAAATATTCTCTCAATACTATCGAATTTTCCATTTTTACTATCCACACATATTAATAGTAATATCATCCCTTTTCTCATGGTATGACTTCTTCTGTTTCATTTCACACACTGGCTATTTCGTGATGAAACACTCACTGCAGTCTTACTATCTCTTTTTTAACACATACTACTTTGTACTAAATGCTCACTTGACGCCTTTTATAACCTTGAACTGACTTGTCAGTGTTTCCTTCCCCAAATTCTACGAATCTATTATGACTAATAGCCACTACAGTCTCCCATTTCACAATATTTTGTAATCGATTTCAGGCTAGCACTTTTGTAACACAAATACTATTTATTTGACACCCCGAAACCCATCTGTTATTCTACGTTAAAAATTTATCCACCACATAATTGGCCATTATTGTAACGACAACAAATTTTAAATTTTATAACTGAAAGAACCTGAAGAGATATTATTGAAAAGAATACTCTCCGTTCAAGCTGACTTTTAATTTTATGATATGGAAATATTCCACACTAATAAATCTTACAATACTCCCATCACGAATATAATTAAAAATTAATTGACGAAAACAAAGGACGTGGTTCAGTGAATAGGCTGCTTTCGGGAAATTCATTTTCTTTATCTGTACAGTCCCATTTATATAGTAGAAACTTTAAAAGAGCATGAATTTTAAGGCATACTGAACCTGCGATATTCCTACAGGATGAATCTCATCATCTTTGAGAAGAATATTTTTCACAGCAGCCCTGAAGAAGCCTTAAGGACAATAACTAGCATCTCTCAACTTCTGTGGGTATAAATCAGTTCACCTGTTCTTGTGGAGCCAGATGTATTGGTTGTTTGACATGTAGCCTGTCTGAAAACGTCCAAGAACACTATCTTGAATGGTTGCAGGAAGGTAGTGGTGGCTCCTTAAGGAATGAGGTAATTGAACATCTTATCAACACCGGTCATTCGATTTCATTAGAAGCCTCCTTCAAGTTATTCTACTAAGCGGAGAATAACCCGACAATACGCTTTTGTCTTCCTTGATTACTGAGGCCTTGTTCAATGAGGTAGAAAAACCGAAGCTTTGCATACAAAATAAATTATTGAATCACTTCTACTATCATTGTAAGAACCTTGTTGATTTCTACTAAACTGATTTTTGTTTGGTTGGTTTTCTAACTCCTTGTGACTCTTGTATTTCCTTACAAGTATGACATCATTTCATATATTTCTTCGTTTCTATGTGCAACCTGATTACAACTCATTCATTAGACTGTTCATCCTAATACGTAACTGTGATACACTTATTCAACTCCTCTTATGCATAGATTATTAATAACAGCTATGATTGTGACAGCTGATCACTGTTGTTACCACCCTCTTTCATGAAAAGATATGAATAAATGCGACTGTACGCCCAAAGAAAGTGAATGTCTGTATGTGGATTATTCATGAAATAAAATTAGTAAACATGATTGTTTAATGGTGGATGAAATAAGAAAAGGTTACTGAGGGAATACATCGCTGTCAAAATGTCAAAACTTAAATGATAATTCTAATAACTCCAACGTCTTCAGCAAGAACTAAAAGAAATACTTGACTCCGTAAATGTCTAAATGATAATCAAGAAGCTTTGTATACGAAATTAAATACTGGTAACAGCTTAAAATCTATTGAAGAAGACGTTTGAGTCTAACCCAGGCTCATGATTTTTAAAATTCATTTTAATAATGTCTGGAACTTTTATCCTAACTGAAGAGAGTCCTTTATACATAGAAACTATAAAGTCTATGGAAAGCCAGTGTTAATATAACACTGTTTTGTACAAACAAGAAGTTTTCGAAATGCAGTCGTAAATGAAGGACGTTTAGCTATGATTTAACCGATACAACAATAATGACAAAGGTGATTTGAGAGTTACAAGTCAGTATGTAAATGAATCAAGAAAATAATGTAGTGATTGAGATGATACATTAGAAGTCTCAATAGTATGCATTTCAAATGACTGATTAATTGCATGTTTTGCACTGTTTACATCATATTGCGGTCATGACATCAAGGTTTTTGTTTCATGACTAACAAATATGAATTCCCAGGGTTACAATAAAATATTGCTCAGGTACTTTAAAATATTTCCTCTTTCGTCTTCCTACCTCTACAGTTTTCAATTTAAATTACCTACAGAATCAAAATGAATTACGCTTCAAAGAAAGTTTAGGGAAAACATGCAGTTTAATTACTTTAAAATGACACATTCGTTACATTTTTGTGCGATGAATGCATCTGTTATTTAGACAGTTTCTTTTACCAGAAACAGTTTCATATATCAAACATTTACTATGAATGTTTTAAAATATTTACATGACAGGTGTTGATTTACCTTGTGTAGATGAAGTATGAAAATGTAACGTTACTTATAATTAGTAAACTCATTAGTAAACTTATAATCAAGCTTTTTATGCATTTAAGACATGAAACATTTAGTGCGCGCAGATAATCTTTCACAGATTTCAGTGAAGGATTAAAACCTTTCTTAATTTTAGTTTCAAATACTAATTTAACTCTAAGTCACATGCTATGCATAATGACAGTAAGTGAAGCATTTCATAAGCTAGATTTATCCCAGGAATAAATGAAGACTTTTAAATGTCTTGACAGGCAAACTAATTAAATGGTAGAACTTCCGTTAACAGAAAATGATGACCTTGTTGAACATATAATGCATATGTAAATCATATTTGAATAGATTTCAAATGAATGACTTATCTGATTTTTGATTCAACCCACAAAACTTTTTATGGATCCGATATTGCAGATATTTCATATTAACAAATCGAACAGTTTAAACATTATGAACTACCGGTTGTTGAAGATAATTACTTAAATTTAGCGGGATTAGTTAGAACAAAGTATTATGTTTACTAAGAAGTGGTGAAAACTGAAGTGCAAACTGAGTCAGTAAGGACATAAATAAAAGTCAAACCTTAATAAATTAATTGGTTAACTAGACTGAATATACTCATCGTCAAAAAATAACGGACTTTAGGTAAACTACAAAGTGATCACTAAGATCACTCCTAGATCATTTTCCTTGATGCTCTCCTAGACCTCGTTCAGTCGATGGCAAATCTTGAAAAGAGGGAAAGTTGAGTGTGAGGCATGCAACCCAATGCATAAAAACAATAAAACCACTGATAACAAAACTTTGAAACTCAAAACTCAAAGGCGTTTGTTTCACTTGGAACCTCAAGGAACAAAATTATGCATATATATCTCGTCAGTTGATCCTCTTTTTTATTACAATAGGAGTCATACTATCGAATTCCACGAGCATAGATTCATTAGCATGAGTGTGAAGTGACAATAGGATTAGTTTTCAGCTTCTAATTATTGAAACCACATATCGATTATGAATAAGTTGAGGTATACTTTTATTAATTCAGAGAACACGGTATCCTAGTGATTCATTTTATACACCTTTATACTTTAATGGTATTTGCAGCGAACAAAACACTGCTAACTTATGTATTTGTCAAGCATTTTAAAAAGTAAACTCAAAACAAATTAATACATGCCCCTAAACTGACTGCTAACGACCTTATTGGGTAACAGAAAAGCCAATCATTTTTAATGGTTCAGTAAAAATAAACACAACTAGAAAAGCACAACATCTCATTGTTACAAACTCCATTAAAATGAAATACAAATCTCTACCCATATAATTTCATTTATAAGCAAAAACTTCAGAAAGAAAAGGCTGAAAGATTTCACTTTTATTTCCTTGTGGAATGCACAAAATGAATGGACTAACACTAAACAAAATAAACGAATTGATAAACGAATTACAGCAATTCACTTTTTTGAGTAAAAAATTTACTTTTACTTCTTCATACACCAATATAATTACCATAATTTATAACTAATGAAATTTGTAGATGCATTAATCTAGACACGGGTTTAAAAACAATTAACTATACATTAGAAAGGAAACATAATAATAACAAAAAACTGTAATTTAAAACAATTAAGAGATTTTAACTCCTGTCAGTAAAGAGCAATAATAAGAATTCACCCCATTGCCAACAGGAGGGAAGTTAAATCTTTGGAATTCTAATGGATGCTGTTTAAAAAATTAACACTGTGTCCATTCCCTCACCGGATGAGTTTAATGTGAAATGAGACTAAAGCAGCCAGCAAGGTTTCAAATAATCAGATCAGATCATGTTCGTTCTAGAAGTGTGTTGATTTCATTTCTCGACGTGTTTCAAGTGTATTTGTTGAAGACCATTTAGGCTCAGGCATCAGTAGTTATGTAGTAGGGACAAATAAATAAAGTCATTTAGATTTGGGTATACTAAACGGAAACTTAGTGTCGAAAACCTATCATACACTTACTATTCAAAGCTAAACTGTCTTAACATTATGAAGTAAAAACTCTGCAAAATCATGTTATTTTGTATAAAGAAGGGAGGAAAAAATTTTTCATGAATTAGTTTCTTATCACCAGCTCTACTCTTACAAAAAAACAGTAAGTCAGAATTACTCTGGTCGAATATTAATATTCTGGTCAAAAGGGGGTGTTAAATAAACCTAGTCAGTAGTTAGTCGACATACTTTTATATTCATGTGTGTTATCAAAAGGCTATTCCACGTCTGTTGCTTATTCAAAGTGGTAAATAACAGAGATGATAGGTGCTTTTGTATAATTTATCAGACGTTAATAAGCAATTACATTGATTATAACAATACTGTATGAATGAAAGCAGTTATTCTATCTCGGTCAGTACCTACTAAAATGCATTCTACGGATTAACAATATAAGGAAATGTTTCCTTCGCTCAGAATCTGCGTGATGGCCTCTGTTTTAAATGAATATCCAAATCTTGAAGCAGCAATAGGGACTATGAAATAGAATAAATGTGTTGAAAATCTCTGTCACCTTTCACCGGATGTCACGTTTCCTTACGTTAGTGAAGTATAAAGCTACGCATCACTGAGGTCTAATAAACGCTTATTCTGGGACTTTCAGATTTGTACTGTGTTTGCTAACTCCCATACTTTATTTGTGTAACTACTGTATTTACTCTTTAATTCGTGTGAGCTCTTTCCGTAACTACCATTATGCGTCTGATAACTTAGATAGATAGCTGTTTGTCAAATTAAGTATCATCATTTAACTTTGTCTGATAAGCTAACGTTCATTATCAAAAACACTGCCTAAATGTTAACGAGCTAATTTTAAGAATCACAAGAATAACAATCAAACAGTATTGAATCTAAATAAAGATTCAAGCAATGCAATAGTGAGTAGCTGTGAATTTGTCTCATCAAAGCCTTCCTCAATAACAAAACTTGTAACTGCTAAAAAATTGTACGGGATTAGTCAGTAAACTTTATTTCTGAAAATGCTGAATAAATTCATGGCACAGTAAACGGTTGATTACTTTACAGATGATGATTGAGTCCCAACATGCATTTTACTTTTATACATAAAAGAGATTATTCATTGTAAAAAATACGGTATTCTACTGTTATTCTGGCTACTCCCTGTCATTGCTAGTCTTAAGTGACTTCAGTTTGTGCTCACAAATGGTGGTAAAATAAAGTGAACAACTTCAACGGTCGAAATGCTAACATTTTTACAAACAGTGTACTGATCTCATGATAATAGGTGTCTTTGAGTTATTAAGTAGGGAACTTAAATCTTCTAACAGAAATTAATAGTAAAATTTAGCTTGCTGAGGAAACATGCACCTTATGCATTTATTAATTAAATATATTCACATAAAAGATCTCATTAATAAGGTTCATGTCAACAATGAGGTTATCATAGCATTCGTAACTGCAAAATTGTCACTTTACTGAATACCAAAAAGAGATTATTTGGATCTCCTTTTATTTGAAAATCAATATGTTGTATCAGAACGGCTGTAAAAGAGCATGAGTAGAATTAACAATTCATAGCTCAAAATTTATACAATTTAGAGGTAAATTTGGAAAATAGCTTCAGATCTTTTAAATGTAAAAATAATTGTAAACGAAGTTTTATGAACATACAAAGTAGATGGGTAGAAAAAAATTATGTTTCATTTTATTGAATCTTCACCTGTGATCAGCAGAATAATGATGACGTAATATTTGGTGACTTTTCATTAAGTCAAATAGGTTCTAGAATACCAAACTATTTCGCAGATACTTCCCATGTGGTACAGACGGGTTTATTTAATAAACATTATTTCTGCATTGATTGGTAACTAAAGAGTAATTAACGCTGTGCTTCTAAGCCCCACTGTTAGAGATAATTGAATTCTATCAATCACATTTTCAATGTAGTCTCCAAACCAGGTGATTTACAATTATGGTGCACTCTAAATTGATGTCAGGTGGTTAAGAGCCACTAGTAGCAGGGCATTGGACTAGGGTTAATGCTTGCTTACACTCATCAGCATGTCCTTATCCTTCATGTAGTTTCTGTCACGTCTGATATTTGAACCTGCCACACCCATAGCTGCAGTAACGGACACTACCACTGAGCCATTCACAAGTGACCTCCCGTAAAACTGTTACGGAGGCAACGATTGATCAGCATTAGCATCAAGAACTTGGCAATATCTACTCCTTAGTATCCAAACAATGTACCCGTTGCAGTTTTACAGGACGTCAATAGTGAGTCTAAATAGATCAATGGTAGCGTCTCTTTCTGCAACAGTCAGTGATGCGGTTCAATTCCCAAAGAGAACATCAGCTTTTTCACAACTACAGATACGCCTTGCTAATGAGTGTCAACAGTCCTGAAACCTAGGTTTAGATCTTCCTGCCGATTGTTTCCAAACACCTAATAGACAACCTGATTTCTTCCGATGTTCTCTGAGGCCATATTATGCAGACAAATCAGACCTAAAGTGTCGGAAAAGACACAACTGATTTCAGATTCTTTTTATCTCGGTGGCATTTACTTTTATTTCTGTTGCATATTCGGTCGAATCATCCATAACATAAGAGGATACTAGATATTGCATAATTTGTGAAGTAACTTAGTTACCTGCTGAACCACAATCATGATGTTAGGTTACATATAAATATATATATAGTGTAATAATATTTACTATATCAACAATTTTGTTTGAAATGCAAGATTAAGACGTCCCAATGGCTCATTTGCAACAAGTTTTATAGAATGGTAAAATTGTTTTTATCTTATTTGGTACTGATATTAGTACTTCACCACACTCTTAAAAATATTATGAAACAGAGAAAAATGATGAGAGATTGTTTTCTTACCACGCTGATGTAAGTTGCTTTGATATATTAGTAGGGCTTCAAAAACGTTATTACATTGACTGATATTAGTTCAACTCATGCATGAATTATTTGTAAGAAAAATAAATTTAGCATGATAGAAGTGTACAAATATACTGTTAGCAAAATGAAAAGTACCTCACTTCTATAGTTTCAATTATTTCAAAGTTTTTTTTTATTTTATGAAAGGAATACAGTTAAGATATTATGTGGCGGTATACTTCACTCTAAATATATCGATAAGTGGCGGTTTTATTCAAGCTGACAATCAAGAGAAATTATTTAAAATGTTTGGACTAACAGCAAGTCGCATCGTCTCTACAAGAAAATCGATTCCAGAATAATAGAGAAGATTTGTATTTTGGGTGGATGATTTTGAATTATTTCTCTTTTCTGAGCTGGTTCATTTAACTGCGAAGCTTTCATCTTCCTTCTAGATAACCACTTCAGCGCAGGTTTTAGTATGAAATGAACTCTTTTGAATTCTCCATGAATGATAAAATTGTGTCTCCTAGCAACCACTGTCATGAATGGTTGTTGATTTACGTCTCTTTAAATAATTTTTGCTTACTTGGAATTTGAACATTTTTGTCACTTGACATAGTTTTTTATTAGTTGGTAAGTTTGATCTTTATTGATATGTTTGTTAATTGCTGATTTACTTGACTGTCAGGTTTCTATAAATTCCCTGGCATTTTCGCTGTTTCCTGTATTTAAGGTTTCTACATTAACCCAATCAGACTGGTGTTCATCATTAAATACGTGCGTTGATATGAAAGAATATATATCATGTCTTTTTACAGATAATTTGTGTTCTTCGGTTTGGATTCGAAGAGGGTGCACACTTCCATGTATGTAATATTTATCGCAGTTCATAAAATTTATTTTGAAATAGATAAAGCACACAAACCAGTCCAGTCGCTTCATCTGATACTGTGCAAACAGAAAGATTCAACAGGAAAATAAAATAAAATTAATACCATTCCATACTAAAACCTGAGCTGAAGATGTTGTCTAGAAGGACAAAAACAATTAAATCAACCAGCTCAGAGAACACAATTGATTCAAGAAAATCGATTAATTATTATTTAATCTTTAGTTCCTTGACAGTATGACTTTCTGAGAAAGCGCTGGATTGGCAGACCGATACTGGTATACTGGGTAATAATTAAAATTATAAATGTTTATGTTGATAACATCGGAATTCAGATTTCTTCAAAACAAGCAGACTGAGTTTAATTGTCATTCTTACTGACTGATTACAAATCAACAACAACCCATCCAGCCTAGTTTGATGGTAAATGTGCATTAACGTATGATACATTCATATAACACTTCAGTATAACTTGAAAAAAAGTATTTTAATCTCGAATCATTGTATGTCAGTCAGACTTATTACTAATAAATACAGATAACTTTGTGATTTATTTGTCTTCTGTTGAACTCTCGGTAAACGACGAATAACCGCGATTTTCCAACATTTCAGTCTTAATTTCGTTTAAGAGTGTTCTTGATTTGGCTGGTGATGTTAAAATCAAAGTATTAATTTGAGTCCCATAGCTCTATCACATTCAGATAACCTACATCGATTAATTGCTATATTAGTTAACAGTGCTTTTTCTTCCATATTTTACGCTTAGGACAAAAAATTATTTTAACTTCTCCAGGGATGAAACAATAGGCCTGACATACTTATTTATAAACCATATAAGAAACCGAATTCACTGATGGTAATCAAATAAGGTTATAAAGCCAAAATATTATTCATTCTTTGTCGTAGAACCAAACTCATTACGAATAATCCACCAAACAATCTCAGAGAGTTAGAAAACAATTATTACTTGTAAAAAGAATCAAAGTTTTTGAAATTTTGCGAATATAAATTTTCGAATCTGAATGAATTACTCATGACTTTGAAAAGCAATAATCCGTTATGCAATACATAGTTGGTGAACTACGCAAACTTTGGTAGAACCGCAGTTCGCAATGAAAAACATAATTTCCCGAAGAAAAATACTTTCGAACTTGTTGGCTTTCTTATTGATAGGAACATCAATGACAAGAAAATGTGTCCACTCTACGTAAACACTTATTTGTTAAGGAAAATTGACCGATACCATTTAGATATTTCGCGATACACTAGTCTTCTTTTCATTATTTCTTCAGCATATTCGAATAAGTCGTTGCCATATTATATTTTGTTAAGACTCACTTCACATCAAATGGTGTGCCTTTCCAATCAATTTGATGGCCTTGTCTTTAGGTACTTATTAGTACTAATATATATCCAGTATGCAATATTTTGAAAACGTGGCTAGTGAATTAACTGCTGTAATCGCCACATATTGATTTGATGTTTGTTGAGGACGTCACAGTAATGTACAATAAGCATGAATGTTGGTTAGCTTCCATCTGATATATGCAATACATCAGCCAGACACATCAGGAAGAAAGTTCGAATCCACCTGCATTTTTGGACGGCTTAACAGAACGACTGATTTCCAACAAACAGATTTCAAATCAGCATTATTTAAATTTTATAGGCTTGTACGACTTGAAAAAAACGTATTTTATAAGATCCAGTGCATATGTACAGCTCACATAATAAATGATGACAACAGACAGTTAACTGATGCACTCGCAGCGAATAAACATCACTCGAAATTTATGGACTGATATACTAGACAGCCAGCTTCAAGGTCCACAGTTTTAAAATGGTGTAAATAAAACTTTATTGAAAAATGAATGATGGTGGAGTGTAAACCTGAATCAAACGAGTAGCTTATAGAATAACTAGCCTGGAAATACTTCAAAATTTATTTCACTGATTAGAATTACTACAGCTGAATAATCATACCCAGTGAATTTTCGTTGATAGAAACATTGAATTTCGTCAAGTTCTTGGATCTATAATAACTGATTCTGACTGTATTCATCACTTAATTTTTGTAAACTACCTAAGACTACTTATCTTATCTTATCCAGTTACTACTTAGTGAAGTAGTTGAGAAATGACATTAACAGACTAGTTGTTATATTTTAACAAGTTTCATCAATTATTTGAAGGGAGATTTATTCAAACAGTAGACTATTTTCGAAATTATTTTGATTTAAATCACTGATTTAATTGTGTGCTCAGATATCCTTCTTTGGACACAAGTAAAAGTTACAGTATTGATCACGAGCTGATATCAGTTATAGAAACACTGGAGTACTGCACAGCTATTTCGTCTTAGTTTTAAACTCTTCATCACTACGCATCCACCGTGGTTCAAACTCAGGACCATCCAGTTACAAGTTGAGTTCGTAGACGATTAAGCCACTGGAGCCCGACCAACTTCTGCCAATTCCTCATATATATTTAGTGTAGCCCCCAGCCATTTTCACAGGTGAATTACCATCCTTTGCCTGCCCTGGTGGTGGTGGATCCTGCCAGTTACCACTTCTCAGTGATGAAGAGTTATAAAATATGACGAATTAAGACACTTGAAAGTCACATGTTATTTTCAGTGAAGAAAATCACTTGATTCGATTGCATTGAGCATGCAGCAAAAGTAATGCTAAATCATTTGTGTGTAACATTCAAAGTGAAACCTTGATTTTTAATCTATACCGCGCTGCAGGACAATCCTAGGTAGATAAATCTTGATTTTTTTCGTTTCTCCACGGAATTTAGTTGACACAAAAATTACCACAACGATTTTTTCTACGTCACAAAGAAGTGTTTATAATACAAAAACCTTTTGTAAATACTCACTATCCAGTTTAGTAATTCAAAAACAGTTATTATGAGGATTGTTTAACATATTGCTGACTCATTAAATGATGTCTTTTTTTCATAGTCTACGGATGTTTCCGGTTTTTACATTTACATTTTGGAAAAAAAAGGTTCACATGCATAAATTGATGTGATAATGTGATTATGAATCCTTCATCCAGTGTAATATCTTTAGAATTCAGATTAAATTAACTTTCAGGTAAAGATTTTTGTAGGGATTTAGTTTGATTGGTTGGAGGATTTCATCATGAGATGACATCAGTTAGAGAGCCATTGGAAAACCTGAGAGTACTGAACAGCTATTTTGTCCTAGTGAGTACTGATGAAGAGTCCCAAACTAGGACGAAACAGCTGTCCAGTACTTCTTGCAGGCTTTCAAATGGTTTTCTAACTGATGTCAGCTCATGATGAAATCCTCCAATCAATTAAATTAACCTAAAAATCCGACAAATACTTTTTTAACCTCTCATTCTCCAAGCTTGCAATTAGTATGCGTAGATGAACTTGAGAATGACACAACAATTGTTCTAGTACATTTCTTCGTGCTTTTAAGATAAATGATATTACGAAATTGCTATCAGTTGACTTCAAAAATTTGAAATCAAACCAAAGGTAAAATCTGGTTAGCTTCACTTGAAATAATTGAAAATAAAAAAACCAAGTTTTTCGTAAGATTTCTACATGTATATTGTAAATAAATAAGTATTGTGGTTACGTTTTCATGCAGAGATACGAAACATATAGTAATTTCATCAACTCGTGACCAGAAAAGTTGTTTGATGGCATCCATGATAACATCGGCACTGTTCATTATTAAGGACTTGATAGAATCTCATAATTTGGAGATGAAGATATCTTTAATATCTTTAAATCAATTGCTCCTTTTTATAAATTTTGCCAGGACACTAGCATTACTGCGATTCACCTAATAATAGAAAATGATCCTTTTTTATCAATAATGTGATAAAAGAATGAAGCACAAAGGTTTGCAGTAAAGCCATTACCCCGCCCTCACAAAAGAAACATTAGTGCTCGTATTTTCTCGTGACCTTATTTTTCAAGCCAACATTTATCATCCCCACCTATCATAGTATCACTGAGTTATAACTGTGCTCAAAAACCAAGAAACTTATGGAATCATTGGATGCACTAAACTGAATTAAATCCAATGCTTCTACAATAAAAAAAGCATATGATGAAAAATTTTGTTCATATTTTCCAGTTCATGATTTTAAACGGTACTTCCTACTTGTTTACTAATGAAGTGAAATGAAGTGAAAATGAACTTCACACTGGCATTTATACGAAACTTAATAAAATGAGTCAGGTGATGTTTATTGTTAGCTTTCGCTTGCATACTCACAGATAAATCATCTCTTTTTATGAATGATGTCCATATAACACCACCTGTGAAATATAATGACTTATACGCTATCTTGACATGAATTTAGTCGGTCTTAGTAAAAATCATGGAACACCTTGAAGTGGCTTCACTATGAATTTTGCGACTCAAACTAACTCTACATTTTTCAGATAAGAACCTAGAACAATAGAGTATCCATAATTTTAATAAAACCGCTTAACGTAAGAGTAGATAAAGTCAATAAATGCAAAAATAAGTGTTTTCCAGTATATATTTACAAGCAAAAGAAGAAACTACATGCGAATGATTGCATACATTCAAAATGGATGTCATGTTGAAATAAAATAATAGTGTGTAGGTTTCGCTTAACTTTATTTCTATGTTTAACTTACAAACAGTTAGCATTCAGCAAAAAACAAGCATAATCTATTGATAGCTTGCTTTCTAAACATAGTAATACGAAAACTCTAAAGAAAACATCCATCATGATCTACAGTCCTTATAAATATGTTGAACCAAAAAGAAACGCATAATCAAACACAACCTGAAATTAGTACTTCATTCTAGAGATCCGTAGCTTTTTAACATCCTTTATCCACCTGTTATTTTCTTAATTCAGCATTTCTACAGCTCTGTCTGGGAAATATTAAAACTGCAATTTTCCGTTAAGTAATAAGCCGTCAAGTTACACTTACTACTTCCCATTTTCTCGAGGTATAAAATGAAATCTGCTTCAAAGACACCTCTGTAATGTTTTTGTCTTTGCTTATATTTGCTTTCTAGATCAATATTTTACATTGCTTACTCTTATTACAGTGAAAATACTGAAGAGACTGTTCAAAGTACTTTGACAATAAATGTCATGGAGCATTTTAAAGATTATGTTTAGACATGTAGATGTCACGAAAGTGTTCGAAAAAATTCCGTTGCAGAGTTCGCCTCAGAATGCTTTCCAACTTTGCATTAAGGCCTGTAATATACTTAAGACAACTAACTGTTGTATTTTATTCAGTAAAATGTATGAGAATACAAATTATACAATATTTTGTTGCACTAACATAACTTAATGCTATCCTCCGTGTAAAGAAAAGTGATATCCAAAAACTTCTGTTAAACTTGAACACGTGAGTTTATTTTCCTAGTATCTAAGTGAAGGATACATTTAATAAGCCAGATACTAAGCAGAAATAGTGATTTCTACTTTGTCGGTGGTGTTACGATCACCCATTTTGATTTTAGGTGGCTCTTATTTTCTTAGTCCAGTTACAAATATACTTTTGAAATATCTTACCCAATATCACTATCTAATCAAACAAGAAATGTTATCATATTGAGAAAATATTCTCTTTGAAAAAAAAATTCAAAATACAATTTGTTAAAGTAAGTAACACCTTAAAGTGTGTTAATCGAGTAGCTTACAACAAACTCAACTTTTTCACATAGTTTAATGACTATATCAACTGTTTGTAAACGTATTAACAATATTGCTGTTTCTGTTTTAATATTCATTTACTGTATGTTAATACTTCTCTACATAAAGTCTATCAGTGAATCTGTTTGCTCTTCTAACACAACATTTCCAGGAAATGTTAGATAAATTTCCTAGATAAAAATTTCATGTTATAATAACCAGCAAATTTGATTAGGCTGCCAGAAGGTAAACGAAGTAGAAATAAAAGGTTTCGATTTGACTTGACAAAATGTTTGAGTGTTAAAAAAATCTAGCCAGATAAATGAGTTGTGTATCATTCAGCGGTTTACTACATCGATAGCTAATAACTTTGAATATCTTCACCTTAAATCAATTTTGCTGAAGTTAACAACTAAGCATTTTATTACAAAAAATACTTAAAGCATTGCTACACAAACATTAAGATCTCACGTTTTCTTGATTTAAAAATAGTGACGGAAAGCCAGTTTTCAAATGACTGTTTTCAGAAATGAGTATAAAACTTGGACACTGTGGTAGAGTATAACTCCATTATGTATAAGATTTTATTTTGATAAGTCACACAGTGTTGTACAGCAATATTTACTGATGACGTTTCGATCATAAATTATTGCTCATAATCATATCAAATCACTCACACAACCTTTTGCTTCATTTATATACATGAGTAAAACTGATTAGACATTTGGATAAAATCAGTATAAGATAAAGTACATAATATTAGTGTTATGAATAAAATACAATAAGATGCTTTTATAGTAAAGATTAGTAACTTGTTAGAATGTCATAATGTGAAATGAATACATTTTAATATTATTTATTGTCCTCTAATTTGAATGGTAGTAACGTCTTCCATATCTCTGATATTTGCATTGAGTCATTTCTGTTGCATATGCTGCATGTAGACTCGATGAACCAGGATTCAGTAATCAATATCTCTCTCCAACTACCTATATTACTTCGTGGATGGCGACTAGCAGTGGAATCCAGGAGACACATTTCGTCCTATTTGGGACTCATCATTTGGATGTACCTGCATTCTCCAGTGAGTGACGAAGCATCTGCACAAGAAGACGACATGATAACCTGAGAGCGAGCACTTCTGTCTAATCAATCGACGGGAAAATCTAAAATTCAATTAAATACCTATATTACTCTTTATAATTTGGACTCTGTCCCACCCTATTGTTTGGTTGTGTGTGACCTAAAGGAATATTATGACTAAAATGGTTTTCTGGTTTCAGTCGCCAGACCGTTAATCAAGCGTGTGAAAGAAGTTTTTATAATAGTCACATTTATTCACAATCAACTGATACATTTAAATTTCAAAAAGGTAGTACAAACAGTACAAACATAGTGTTATTCTACATTTGAACTTAAACATAGAAAACTAAAATATTAAAAGAAATAAAAAGCCTTTTTTATCATAACAACGAAAATTGAGCCGTTTCTTTTATTAAATAAAGAACATGAATTCTGACGATTTTACAGTACAGCACACTTCGTTTTGAGAAGTTAGGAAAGATGTTTAAGTGCTATTATATATCACTCTCCAGGAGGTCATTTAAAATACACTAATCTGAAGGACACACATAAATCTGAACGAAATGAAGTACTTTATGTCATGTAATTCCCTCAAGAAATGCAGCGCTTACTTACAGTTCATTTAATCTTTGTGATATAAGTACCTATATATTTACAAGTTATTAGAATTAAATCATGGAAAATTCCCATTGTAACATATAGAAAATCAAAACAAATGATTCAGCGAAGAGACTCTTTTCAACGAATTTATCATCAAGCTGTACAATCGTATATATATGGTTTTTAAGAAGTTATATCCGGTGAGGGAATTGAAACATAGGTGTGAATGCATGAAATAATAGTAATAATGGTAGTATGAAATGCAATTAAAACTCATATGTTTGTGATTATAATCGTAGTTAAATGTCAAGTGGCAAAGCAAATTAATGTCATATATAGAATAATTCATAGGATGGATAGAACTTGAAAAAGGTGTGCAATTATAAGATTAGTAGACAAATCGAAAAAAATAAAAACGTTACGTAATATTGTGTAAAATTTAATAGCATAGAATTTAATGTTGCATAAAGGAATTGATTTAGAATGACAAGTGGAACAAGTGAAATAATACCGGGGACAATTGAAAGTGAGAGTAGTAATAGTAACAATTGACTTAATAAGGAAGAGTATACAAGTTGAATAGACAAAAATGAAAAAATGAAAAATTGGTAGAGCTAAAATATGATTGGGGATTACCATAATTTAGCATAGAGGGGTTAAGACCATGAAAGTTGGAGGGGTTGAACGAACTTTTTTCTGTACACAGAGATCTGGCTTTTCTGTTTCGATAGCCAAAGCTTCAGCAATACAGATGAGTCGGGTACGTAGGGATATGGGTAGATTACTCTTTGCCTTGTAGATGACTTTGAAGGCGGAGGCTATAGAGATAGGGTGATCATTATCGACCAGATGTTCAATGATCGCGCTTCTTATTGTTCCACTTCCACCTTTTCGTAACCATGCAGGATAGTGTTCTTATTAGAATTAACCACGCCATACTGCGTTTCTAAAAATTTTAATTAAAGCCAAACTTTATCAGTAGTCTGTGATTTTCATAAATCTACTGCTGTACAATTTTTTACTTCAATTTTACTGAACGTCTTCATTCTTTTGTATTTGTCTAACAACCTGAGGCGTCTTTACAGAGTGAGAAAAGCCGAAGTCAAATTGTTTTCAAATTAAAATACAACTGTAAATACATTGTGAAATAATACTGCTGAAGAGAATTTAAGACATGCAATCCACAGCTTTCTGTATTCACTGTAATTTGGAAATTCCAGCAAATCACACTTTGGTTTCAGTTTACTTTATTTAAATAAACCGAGATATATATACAAACACGTATTTTTTTAGAAAATATGAAATCTTTACAACATAAGATTAAGTAGTTTATTTAGAAATCAGTTATTTACAGAAAACGATAAATAAACGTACTTCAGTGGATAGAGTCATTACTGTGTTGCCGTTATGTATGTGTATATTTTGTAGTAAGCTACAAACATCTATGAAAAATATCTGCAAAAATCCTCTGAACCTAAAGTCATATACACATGATTATCGTTCCTTAAATCTGTTTTGATTTGTGTTATCAATTTGTTGTTTTCCGCATACAGGAAAATCAAAAGAGAAGTGATATTAAGCATCGGGTGTTCTAAGGACATATCAAAAAGCTTTCCACACATATTTTATGTCATTTATTGAGAAAATTTGAAAAAAAACAAAAAAACAAACAGGATTAACTTTATTTGCATCTAAAGCAAATATAGTTCACTTTATAGGTATTTAGTTAAGTCACATCCTACACACCCACTCATTCACGCAATCATATTCACTAGATGAGTAGTGAATATCAGCGATTTATAATAAAAGTAGTTAAAATATTTCATTGGGTAAGAGAATTAGGCTAGAACTATTGCTTCAAATCAGCATTCAAGCATTGGCATTGTTACATTCTCAATGATCATTTTGATAAACACAATAATAATCAGCAATAAATTCACCACAAAATTGATGGCCAGTTCCGAATAAGATTAAACAAATGTCCTGAATTCCACTTCTGGTCACCTCAAACAAAAATCATCATAACTAAATTAAAATGTCAAGCCAGCTTTAATGGCAAATAATCAGTTTTGATTCTACCCAATAAAATAAATAGAATGATGTGAAAAGAAGTTATTCGGTGTCAGTATCCTGATAAACAATACATTTGTATTCGTGGTTG